>JBAMAW010001152.1:0-12511 GCA_037043295.1 Amiota minor
ATTTCTTTTTCAAAAATTGCATTTTTCTTTAATCTGGAACGAATTAAAAATATTTTGCAGTAAGTATATGGAAAAATGTATATCGATTTGAGTCGTTTTGGGTTGCGTCGCCTCTCTCCGGTCCCCATTAACGACGCAAACCGAGGCTCTGGTGTATTTACGAGCGTCAGAATTGATCCAATCAAGCACACCTTTTGAGTCAGTTCTAAATACACGTTTATCTATACGAAGTGACATGTCAGACTGTATTTGGTCCTACAACTTTAATAAATATTTTGCTGTAGTATAAGTTAGCAGTAAATGAAGTATTTATATAGGTTCAAGTTAGGAGTAAATTTATAATAAAGTTAGTCAAAAACTTTAAGCCTTGAGTACGGACCCAGGTTTTTGGGATAAAGCTGTACTCCGTTATATTTAAATCAATTCCCAGCGGTGCAGAAATTACAATTGCTGCCGACTGCCAGCATACCGATTGACGTTCTAGCCACCCCTAGCCAAGATAATAGGACTACTTGTCGGGGGAAAGGTATCTTGCGCCAGAAAGGGCCACACAGAGTTCACCCAGTCACGGTAAGTTTTTGCAATTGATTGCTTAGTGCTTCTGTTAAACAATGTGTGTGTAAATGAAATGAAAAAGCTTGTGCAGGGTATAGCTTTCTGTTTATTATTTGATATTACTTTTGCACTTTTTATGCTCTTCACGGGAGTGAATAGTATTATAATTTTGCCAAAAAGTTTGTAACAGGCAGAAGGAGACAAAAAAAAAAAAACAAAATCACATAAAGTATATATATTCTTAATCAGCTCGATTAGACAAATAGACTAAGCCATGTCCATCTGTCCGCCTGTATGTATGCAAACTAGTCTCTCAGTTTTTAAGCTAGAGAGCTGAAATTTTGCACGAACCTTTCTTTTTACAGTACATTTGTCGGAACCAGCCGAATCGGACCACTACGGGGATCTCCGATACAAACCACCCATTGAATTCATACATGTATTCTTATTAGAAAAACTTTTTGTTTTTTTGTTTTGGGGTGTTGTACCTCCCATAAAAGTCCCTTGAAGAGTATTTCATCTTCATGCGGAAGTTGAAGATAAAGTTCTTATTAATTATATCCACATATAATGGCATATTTAATAATTCCTACTAATTTGAATTGATTAACTTTTCTTATAACACAGTAATACAGATAATTATTATATATAAATTTATGTTATTTTCGGCATTAGTGCCCCAATTTTGCGTAGGAGAAGTGCTTCGTTTGGTTTGAAGTGATTTTACTTCTGCATTATTTTTGAGTTTTTCTTTCTGGACATATCGGGAGATGTAAGTGCATTGACAATAGCATAGTAGTATAAAATGAATTTTAAAATAATAAAATTTGATAAAGATACAGTGGCATAAAATTAATTAAACTTCATTACAACACAGTGGTTGTGATTGATTAAATTACTTTTAAATCATTGGTGATGAAACAATTATGATTTCATTTATGTTGTGATTATTATTAATAGATAGATAGATATACATACATTTTGAGTGGCACAGTGATGCAAAAGTAATTTTCGACTAATTAAATTTTGAATAACATAGTTGTTGTATGGACCCTGTTTAGTTAGTGCACGCGCCGACACTGTATTTCGTTTTACTTTTGTTTCGCTAATAGCTGATTGGTTTTGTTCACATTCGAGACTAAGCTTGTTAAAAATTTGGAGTGAAAAATGTAGTGTAGTGTTATCATCGAGCAGAAGCACAAGATTTTCATCAGCTTGGAAATTACAATAAAAAAATATAAATATTACAAATTCGATTTGGTTTGTTTTATTTTAACTTAAAAATGAGCTGCTTGAAGAAGGTGCTAGGACACTACACAACTTTCTGGAAATCTTGTAATATTATGCACAACGGAATACCACATAATGTAACGCAAAATGAACCGGTGGTGGTACCGCCAGATTCGCTATTTGATGGCATAGCGGCAAGTGCGAAAGAACTGGCAAATTTACCGATACATTTGTCACTTGCTGGGATAACGGCAAGTATAAGTAATGTACAAAGTGGAAACGCTAGCGGGACAATGGCAGAATCACGTTTTTTTTACAACAGGAATAATGAAGGCCAATACCGCTGAGTTGCATCAAACAGCACCTTTTGATACAACCATCTTATCAGCCTGTCTATACCAGTACGCAATACGCACCACCACAAATCAGAACTAAATTGTTATCGGCACAGATGTAATGTAATGTAATCAGTAAAGATTTGCCGAATTTTAGTGGAAAGCCTGAGGATTGGTTGCAGTTCATAAGCAATTATGAGCAGTCAATGGAAAGCTGCGAGTTCAGCAACGAGGTAAACCTTATACGACTCCAAAAATGCCTAAAAGGTTCATCACTAGAAGCTGTGCGAGGGAA
This sequence comes from Amiota minor, assembly GCA_037043295.1. Classification (NCBI taxonomy): domain Eukaryota; kingdom Metazoa; phylum Arthropoda; class Insecta; order Diptera; family Drosophilidae; genus Amiota; species Amiota minor. The sequence goes on from JBAMAW010001152.1 coordinate 2,416, forward strand.
GCTTATAATTCCAGCTACTGTGCCCTACGCGATAGGACCTTTCAGGATGTTATATGGACGGCCTGAAATAGTGCATGCGGCACTATCACAGAAATTGAGAGAGTAACCAACCATAAAATAGAATATCTTGGATTCTGTAATACATTTGGCATTAGATGTTCAAAACTATTACGCTAAAATGTTTGCTACTGGACTACAAGATTATTTACATGATCCTGTTTTATTGAATGAATGGGTTACGAAGATGCCAAGTGACATGAAGTTGGTTTGAGGCAGACATCGATTGTCAACTGGTAGTGGTACTTTGGCCACATTCGACAATTGGCTAATTAATTTAGCGATGTGTGGCAGCTTAAGAAGGTCAAAGTGGTAGTCAAACATAGCATGATAAACGAAAACGGTCAAGTGAATTAACAGTTGAATAGCATAGTGTGCCCACAGTGTGATGGTGGTGATCATCAATTAGTAAATTGTGACACATTTCGTGCATTGAATGTAAATGTTCTTTGGAATTTTGTAAAGAATAAGAAGCTTTGTTTTTGCTGTTATAAGAAGCAACAGTGTGAGAAGAAACAGTGTGGTGTCGATAATTGTGTTGCTATGCATAATGTGTTGCTGCATTGAAATAGTGCAAGAAACCGTGGCAGTGGTAATAACGACAATCGACGTCGACTTCAAACCGCGAATCATTATAGGATTGGATAATATAAAGGTTATCGTTCTAATGGAGCTACTAGAAGCAGATGATATTATCGCGGTGGGATACAAATTAGGCTGGTCTGTATATGGTCGGCAAATTGTTGAAAACACTTTATCACTTCGTCTACTGCATGTTTGTCAGTGTAATAATGTACATGGCATACACGAACTTGATGCAGCTATGAAAAGTTTATTTTCTTTGGAATCGATCGGTATGAGTGTTGCATCAGAACCTCTTAGGTCGAAGAAAGTTGAACGCTCGATTCAAATAATGGAATAAACTGTTAAATACGTTCCAAATGAGAAACGTTGGCAGACTGGCTTGTTATGTAAACTAGGGGAACCCGCGGCCGACACAATCGAATGCATTCTAGAAATAATCATATATTTTTTAATTGTTAATAACTTTTTTGTAAGCCATTTTCTTTGTGAAAACTCTACTATCACGTGATAAATGCAGGGTCATCTGATGTCTCATAAATATAAAATCGCAATCCATTGAATGAACGAACTCTACTGGCGGCAACACAACACTTGTCTGTGACTAAATGACTGGAAATTGAGTTCTTTGAAATTTGAACGGTAAAAGAATTCCCGAACTGAGTTTTCTAATAATGGAATTGGTAATTTGAACAGATTGTGTAAGGTCCTCTCACCGATCAAAAGAGTAGAAGCGATACCGCTGAAAGCTGTGAGTATACAACGAAAATTTAATGAATTTAACTTTCGAATGATTGCTGTGTGGACATAAGTTTTCCCTTAACTTGTGTGAGCCGTTAAGCAAAATACATTGATACCAGTATCGTGATTCAAAACTTCTCGTAAAACACTATCTACAATATTACGTTGTTCATCATTAGCGCTATTAAATATACGAGGGTCAATCAACAAGTACTTAGCCTCAGCGCCCGATGGCGCTGCTATGATAAAAGGGTATTACCATCGTGCAGTACATACTTTTAGTAGCCTACTGTCAAAGTGTCAGTCAATTCGTTTTGTTTTGATAGCCTTTGGAAGCGAGAGTGTCGGTAAATTTTACAAAAATGGAAAAAGAGCAATATCGTTCGATGTGTTTCAATATCTCTGGTGTGTTTGGCTAAGTCGTACATGATACACACATAACATCCATTATTGGCTCTAGCATTCAGTCTAAGTCGTACAGCAGTTTTAACGTCAAAAAAGTAACGCTGTGCACATACCGGAAACTACCATAACCCGGAATAATTGAAGCAGATTTATAAGTAGTGCACAAAATCACTGACTGAACGGCGCGAAAGCTAAACAGAAAGCTCTTCTTCTTATTACCAATTTTGGCATACCCAGGAACAATTTGTTTGAATGAAAAAACGATGTCTCCGTTGCACATCTTTTGCGCACTAGACATAGCTGTTAATGTTGAGAGCGCAGTAGAATGGGAAAAGAGAGAAGTTTGTGCGTCGATCTCTTATGTTCTATTGCTGTACGCTCATAGATAGTTTTTTTTTTATGGATTCGCCATGGAGGTGTAGATCTGCAAATATCCCAATAGACCGACATATTAGGATGCACGATTCACCGAACAAACAGTCCTTTATGGGGGCTACATACTAAAACCACTCCGGCATACACTGGCTCTTTTTTTTAACCCTGGCGGAACTAACAACTGAGGTAATACTTCGCCAGGGAGAGCAGGTTAGACCCCACTTCTATTCATTACTTCGTCTCTGCGGACCTGTTGCATAATACTGACGGCAATGATACAAGCGGTGTTCCAAGTTTCTTCGTCTCTTAGCATGTACTTAACAGCGCCATATGGTAAAAGGACCTCACCCATTTCTGACGCTATTGAAACTTTCAGTTGTACAAACCGGATGCATTCCATGAGAACGTGATGGACATTTTCCACTTTGTTTGTGCAGTAACGACAAAGTGGATCATCCGCATACCTGAATTTAAGCAGCTACTCACGAAAGCAGCCATGCCCCGATAAGAACTGCGTGAAATGGTGGTTGAGCGAGACACCCAATCTCTGATGTTCGGTATAAGCTCGAACGTCCACCGTCCCGCTTACGAGCTTTGCCATTGCCGCTGCCACAAGTCCGTTTGCGAGACTGCCTGGTCATTTACAGGAACCACCGCGCATCTTGGGGCATATATTGCCGCATCATTTGAGACGGTTCTGAATGCACAGTAGACTCTGATGGAATTGAGACGATACACGAAGGCAGCTACTTTCATGTAAGATCTGTAGCTAGTTGCACTGAACCATACGGGCGCAGCATATCGGATGAAGGATTGGCTGGCAGCCGCAAGTAGCTCACGAACCGGTTATCTAGACCCGTCAATATTCCGCATGAGCCTTGCCAAGGCTACCTGTGTCTTGGATGCTTTCTTGCTTGCAAAGTTTAGGTGGTCCCTGAATTTAAGCCTGCAGTCCAGGATAACCCCAAGATATTTAATGCACGGTGTTGACATTAATTCTTAATAATAATTCTGCTGCTTATTAGCACCACCTCCGTCTTATTATCTGCCAGTTCTAAACCATTCTGGTGTAACCAGCTTCTTATGCTAGCAATGGGACATTTTTCCCATAGGTCAGGGAGCGTTTTTGCGACCATCACTATTGCCATATTATACGCGTAGCCAACCATTTCCACCCCATCTGGCACTAGCACTCTAAAAAACTCGTCATATATGATGTTCCAGAGGATCGGACCGTGCACTAAACTGTGAGGAACACCGGCAGCGATGTACCTTTGCGGCCCAATATCTGTGTCCAATAAGAACAAGCGATCGCTAAGATATGAGATTAGAACTTCAGCCAGATTCCATGGTAGAAGATTGTCAAAAGGGCGCACCCCATTGATGTCCAGGGTGACTACTGCCAAGTACTTCTTGGTACCGCAAAGCAACCTTTCGCTAGCAATTGCATGCCGTGTTATGTCGCAAACTTGTTAAATGCGTTGAGGGTGCTTCTGATTTTTCTGAAGACAAATTGGTTTTGGTGTAGTCCAATTGGGCTTTCAGTGAACTCCTCAAGTCGCCTTCGTATAATTCGCTCCAATACCCTGCCCATTGTGACTAACAGACATATTGGCCTATAGGAGGAAGGTTGGTCCAGTGGTCTGTTGCCTTTCGGTATCAACAACAGTCTCTGTCGTTTCTAACAGGCAGGAACAACGCCCTCTACCAGGCATGCGTTCAATACTCCACAGAATACGTCGGTATTCCGTTGAATGGAGTATTTTAGCGCACTGTTAGGAATACCGTCCAGGCATGGAGTTTTGTCCTTACCAGTTTTCCGGGAGAGCTCCATTAGCTCGCTGGCTGTGACTGGGATGATGGCTTCCAAATTATATGCGCTGTTCCAGTGAATAAGCTCGTGTTGTGGAAAAAGACTTCGAACAATGTTGAGTACCATCTCGGGACACACCGGTGCTTGAGCGGAGTTCCTCCCAAGTGCTTCTTCACCAGCTTATATGCACTTCCCCATGGGCTGTTATTGAGGTCGTTGCATATGCTCTTGAAGGGTGAATTTTTGCTCATCTGAATGGCTTTACATAATTCGGAACGTTTCTCCTTATGCTCGGCCTGCAGGCGCAAAAAGTTTTCTCTGCCCCTTGACCTTTGAGCTCATCTTCGGGAGCAGAGGCATTCCTTTCTCAACTGCGCTATTTCCTCATTCCACCAGTGGGTTGGTATACGCCGATTGCTAATGGATTTCCTGGCATTGCCGCATCGCATGCATCAGTCAGCACTTTCACAGGGCTATTATCTTGCTGCTGTGCACATCATTGAATGTTAACGATACCTTAAAGCATTAAGTCCAATATAGACTTATCCAGCTGGTCTACTCTACAATCCTATTTTGTGCTTTTAGGATTAGTCTCTTGACTCGGAGCTGAAATAACTCCGTCCAGGTAATCTCAATCGCATTGTGGTCGCTGAGGGTCAGGACAAACGTGAAGTCTACGAACTCCCCACGACCGTTTTGGAATGTTGCACTGATCCCCGTGTTAAGAAGTATGACGTCCAGACGGGCAGAAGCTTCTAATATGACTTGGCCAATGGCGTTAGACCTACTGCTCCTCCACTCAATTGCCCAAGCATTAAAGTCTCCTGCTATAATGAGGGGGAACTTTCCACGGGTATTGGCTATGAGATCGTCCAAGAACGCATCAAATGCTACGAGATCGTCACTTGGTGGAGAGAAGCAGCTGAATATGTGCATGCCCTTTATCCTGGCATACACAGAAGCTTTGTGATGTGGCGGTCCTCTGCTTTCCATTGGAATTTGGCTGTAGGCCCAGATTGCGGCCGCACGTGTACGATCGCATACCCAAGTGTTGTCATAGGTTGACAATAGGGTTCGCACACGACTGCGATGTCTGCATCTCTTTCCTGTATGGACTGGTGCAATAAGTCCTGGGCGGCTTTGCAGTGGTTAAGGTTGATTTGTAACAGCATTATTGTTCAGTTTCCTCATCGCGCTTTTGTACATAGGGCATCAAAAACATCCTGTATGGTGATCATTGCTCCCATCAGTGCCGATTGAGCACTTAAGTGCTCCTTGGCCATGTGGCCTTCGCTGCCACATCGTAGACACTCCCCTGCTCGATCTACTGGACTTTGTACTGATGAGAAACATGGCCGAAACAGAGGCAGCGATAGCATCTGATCGGCGACTGATTTCCCCTTATTCTTCAGCGAACCCAACCCCCTCGTGTGTGCCCTGCATCTAGCAATTTCTGTGCCTCTACGGCAGGTAACTCAATAATGGTATTTTGAGTACGGTATCTTGTCTTGTGTGGCCTTTATAGCAGATATGTTTATGCCACTCTGATCTGAGGTTGGCGAATGTATATCTTCTGCCACATCCTCTTGGATTGTAACTTCATCCAGCCCACAGCATTCCACAGTTTTATGTTGGTTTCAGTTTTCACGCCAGATTTTTCCTCCAGGACCTTGGTTATGGCGTTTCCATTCTGCTTTGCAATGTTGTTGCTTCCACCTTTAAGCTTCAGTAGAAGTTCACCTTTCTATGTCTTCCTTACTTAATTGGCCTTTGATCCAAACTCCTGTGACTCTGGTTGCTGTTTGATTAGCCTTAGCATGGCAGCGTAGGTTGCCTCACTCTTCGTAGCTATAACTATAGCATCCGGTCGTATACGAAGTCGCTTCCTTTTGCTTTAACCCACCTTCTTTTTCCGTGGCCTCCTTTTCACTTCCTTCTAACCATTATCAGGTTTAGTATTACCTGATGCAGAAGGTTGGAAAGGTGCGGATGGCGCAGGTAGCTCACAGCTTGAAATTGCATTTGGTGACTCCAATTGTTCCTTTGGTTTCTGCAGGACTGGTTTCGCCTGCTGTACCACTATAGACCCATATTTCCAGATGGGTTAGATTGCACATTCTCCTCATTTTTTTTTCTTTTTTGTATCTTTTTAATAAATTATAAGGGAAAATTAAAAAGGGAAATTATTATTGTATGTAACAACTTTCAGCTTAAGAGCTTATCTAAGTATTATACAAGTAATAATATTATAATTCAGCCCATCATACGATTTTCAGTTTAAATATTCCAATCAGGAACATGAGAACTTTTTATATATGATTCCTTTGTTGCAGATCGCATTTGTATGAGATCCGTACCACCACATGGAGAGCTGTGTACCAATGGTTCTATGGAATTTAAAATTTAAGTTATGAATGCTATGGAAACGACTGAAGTAGTACTCGTCGTTGTTAAGCAAGTAAATTAGTTCCTGTTTGAGTCTTGCCATTAATTCCACTACCATGGCACCTCCACCAATAACAATAATGCTTAAATTAATAATCTGCATACATCTAATGAACATTGAAATATGGCATGCAGTACCAAATCCAGAAGACTATTACCGTCGCCATTCATATCGAACATAACTTCGAAGGCGGTTTCACGTTAATTAGTGTCTTCATCACTTATGGTATATACAATGCTGGGTGGTTGATTATCTGGGTTAAGTAGATTACCACCACGATAAGCCTGCGAACGCTCTCGTGTTATTAAAAATAACTTTTGTTGTCCTCCAATAGAGGAACTATCAGATGTTAAGCTGATTAGAACAGATACTACACTTTGATTTTAGCCATAAGGCCGAGAAAATCTTTGTTGTCTCCATCGCTGTCATGGATAATGTAATTTGTTATCTCGTGTGTATTTTGTTGTGTTTTTCTACGAAATTATATAGGCTGGCTCTGGCTCTTGGAAGAGTGCATACCTAACAACAAATTATGTGCATTTTTTAATTGTAATTAGTTTTAAGCGAATACATACTAATATAGAATGTAATATTGACCACCAACCCATGAACTTTTTGGAGTACGAGTACGAAGTCTGACCGGAGGCGCTTTCTGGTACGGGTGGTCAGGAGCACACGGAACTCGTTTCCGTCATGGCCAGCGGGTACGGCCCCCTTGTGGGAATATCGTGGAGGCTGACGTTTAATACCCAAATGCGGGTAGAGTAAATACCCGACTTGGAGTTGCGTTATACAACCAGGTGCTGTGACTGAGAGAGCAGCAGGAGAGAGTCATATTTACCAAAATGAATATGGCTCCAATTTGGTACCTGCGGATATATATCCCAGGGAACGTTGACTGACGTTTTTCAATCCTTGTGCTTGGCACCGTGTTCTTAAGTCTACCATGACAGGCGAGCACGTTAAACAAATGTTACTTTATTGTACACATCTTGTGTGATAGGCGAGCACGTTAAGCTACATGGCATTACATTTCATTGTGCACATCTTGCGAAGAATATTATTCATTTGGTATTTTTTTTTTGTCAAAATCGGTTCAGTGCTTTAAGCAGGAAAGGATTAATAAATTCTATGTTTGTCATTTAATTATATAGATATGTTACAAAGCATTCAAAGTACTAACAACAAAAAACGTGCACAATTGTCAGTTACAACAACAAATCCAACCAGAAAAGTTGGTAACAATAATATCAATCAACGCAGCAACAATTTCAATTTGGGCTGTTGATGTTCTGCATGCATTTAACTGTAAGTTTTTTCAATTTCTCTAGAGAGTAAATACATATGTAAGTCATAATGGTTTAAAAACTTCGTTTGTGTATACATATACTATTGTAAACTAAAAAAATACCTGTAATTCATCATATGTGACTGCTCCACATTCATCGCAGATAACACCTCTTACGTGAATGAGTAATGACGAACCGTTACCTTCACTTTGCCGGACGACCTCAACAGCTGTCATTCTAAAAAATAAAGACTATAAATTTAATTTACTCTTAATAACAAAATGTTTGTGAAACCTGAAGGTTGCTATTGAAACTAAATCAAGTTCACGCCAAGTGCTCGCTTTTGACGGATTTGATGAAGAAGAGAAATTTGTTTCACATTTGGTCTCTTCGTACACCTCACTAGCAAATTCAATAGGCGAAATTTTTACAGATCTTTCATTCACAGGATTAAGCCTTAAATTTATTACTCGTATGAATAAACAAGAAAAATTGAAGAATGTTTTTATACTTACTGAAACATGAAGTCCATACAATCAATGAAATTATCATCTCCTATTATTGGTATTAAATTTTCTGAGTCGGAACTGTTAGAACTCTGTATGGAAATAGTGTCACTAGCATCGCTGTTGATAGTTCCTGATTTTATTGCCGAGTCAATTGAAGTCATAATATTGGTGATCCCCTTTTTCATACACATAAGACCTATACATATATACTGTTTTGTATTTATTTTTTCTAAACAAACTTACAACTTACCTGTGTTAAGTTCTTTACTTAAAATAGTTGAATGATGCCTAGACTTCGACGGTTCAACTATAGAACTTGAACTTTAAATAATTTAACATTGGTACATATTTATAAAGACATTAATAAAATTTTTCTAACCCAAGCATGCGATGGACTGGATCCTTTTTAATTTGAGACGGGGCTTCTATACTTCCATTAGTATTTCTATTTAAAGGATCCATTAGTTGCTTTGGCCATATTTTATTACCATCTACAATTAAAACGTGTTTTATACACCAAAACAACAAAAACTTTATTATACTCGGTTTAGATTTATTCAAAAAATATAATTGTATTCTAGATTACAGAAGAGATAAAGATTTCTTAATACTAAGACCAGACGATAATGAAAAAAGATTTGGATTTAGAATGCGAAATTCCTTAAAAGTAAATTCAATAACTCTTCCTCCGAGGTCAGAATTAATTAGACACATAATAGTCAACTGTAATGAAAAAAACATATTAATACCACCAAGCTCACTAGAATGAGACTTGATCTAGAAGAGTACGATTTTATAATAGAGTACCTGACGGGAAAAGATAACTATGCAGCTGATGCTCCATCGCGCATAGAATTTAATGACATTAAAAACTCCAAACGTCCACAAAATATATCCTAAAAGAAACAACTAGACAACAAAGCAATACTAAACCCACATTAAACGAGAGAAAAAGCAATAATACCAATGAAACATTAATAAAAAAGCTATGTGTATATGAGACGTCTCAATAGAAAAATATAGTGCAACAATAAGTTCAGAAATGGACAAAATAAAAATGAAACTAGGGAAGAAGTTGGTTGATACTATTTTTATATCAGACATTGTTGTTCATAAAAAGATTGATATAAATCAATTATTTTTAAAGCTTGTAAAATTAGCTGACAATAATGGAATTAAAAAGTTTCAGATATCAATCTGTTACAAAAGATACAAATGAATAAATTAAAAAAAATAGCAAATACAAGGAAGCAAGATGAGCTTGTACTTCTCCCTGGTCTGACTCACATAGTCAGAGATAATGAGAAAAAGGAATTAATGAAGAAGAAGTTTGTCGCTAATGATACCAGGAACAAAAACAACAAGGTTCCTTTAACCGCCCATAGATAGAGCACGATCTTGCTCTCCTGTTCTGTTGTCTAGTACAGTAAGCACTAGTCACTCACTTCCATGGATTGCCCAGTGCCCTTCTCCTCAACCACCTGTATTTAAACCCAGAAGCAACTGTGTTTAACGCTACAACAAACACAGCACAAAACGCAGCTTTTCCTTCAACAGCTAGTGCAGTTTCAGGAACAACAACAGTGTTTTCAGCTACTGCTTCGACTGCGTCATCACATGCAACAACACGGAAACATTTAATAGCGATATTAATAACCCAAAACAAGAACAAGCAAGCAATAGAAAAAATTCTGCTATGCAAGCTAAAGCAATTAAAAAGACAACTGTGTCACCAGCAGGTAGTCAAAATCAGCGCATACAAAACGAGACTCTGGAAAATAAAGCGGCAGTGCAGACAGGCATTGAGCGCTACACACAAATCCCGCAAAAAAAAATAATAATGCAAAGAAAACGATTTTGGAAAGTAATAGGTTCCAAC
>JBAMAW010001154.1:0-36243 GCA_037043295.1 Amiota minor
AATCCTCCTCATACTCATTGAACTAAGTCAATACCTAAGTAAGGAACTGCTGATAAAAGATTAGTAATTACTGTTGCACCTCAGAAAGATATTTGACCTCAAGGTAGAACATATCCTATAAAAGCTGTTCCTATTACTAAAAAAAGAATAATAGTTCCAATTAATCATGTTGGGGTAAATAAATAGGAACCATAATAAATTCCTCGTCCTACATGTAAATAAATACAAATAAAAAAAAAGAAGCACCGTTAGCATGTAAAGTTCGTAATAATCATCCGTAATTAACATCTCGACAAATATGATTTACTCTATTAAAAGCTAAATTAATATCTGCTGTATAATGTATAGCAAGAAATAATCCAGTTAAAATTTGGATAATTAAACATAATCCAAGTAATGATCCGAAATTTCATCATCTTGAAATATTAATGGGTGTAGGTAAATCAATTAGTGCATTGTTAGCGATTTTAAATAAAGGGTGGGTATTTCGTAAAGGTTTATTCATTAATTTATTATTCGTAAAGGTCCTTTAAATAATTTTGTAATTTTTACAATTACAATTAATGTAATTAGTAAATAACTAATTAATAAGATAGTAATAAAATTAGTTGGGTAATTATATAATTTATTTAATGATAAAGAATTTTCTATAAAATATGAATAAATATTAGAAATTGATTCTATTTCATTATTATTTATATAAAATATTAATGAAGGTTTGTCAATAATAAAAGACAAAATAATTAAAAAAAATAAAATTCTTATTGTAGATAATATTAATTTTATTGATAAATTAAATATTTCATTTGAAGCTAGGGATGTTACATAAATAAATAAAACTAATATACCTCCTATAAAAACTAAAAATAAAATATATGAATACCAGAAATTTTTTGCTAATAATCCTGTTAATATACAAATTAAAGTTGTTTGAATTAATAATGTTAATCCTATTGATAATGGATGAATTATGTTAATAAAAATAATTGAAATTAAAAAAATAATTGAATATAAAATAAATTGAAGAATTTCAAAAGATAGTTTATTTAAAATATTAATTTTGGAGATTAATGATAAAGAGTTTTCTTTTCTTTTGAAGTTTTAAAAGAAATATTCTTAATTTTGATTTACAAGACCAATGTTTTTATTAAACTATTAAAACTAATGAATATATTTATTTATTGATTATTACCTATATTTTTATTTATTCTTGCATTATTTTCTTTTGTTTCTAATCGAAAACATTTATTGTCAATATTATTAAGTTTAGAATATATTGTTTTAATATTATTTTTTATATTATTTATATATTTAAATATAATAAATTATGAAAGTTATTTTAGAATAATATTTTTAACTTTTAGAGTTTGTGAAGGAGCATTAGGAGTTTCTATTTTAGTTTCAATAATTCGTACTCATGGAAATGATTATTTTCAATCTTTTAATATTATATAATAAATGATAAAAATAATTTTATTTTTAATATTTATTTTACCAATTTGTTTTAAAAAAAAAATATTTTGAATGGTTCAAAATTTATTATTTTTTATTAGATTTATTTTAATTGTTATAAATAATGTAAGAAATTATTGAATTAACATTTCTCATTTTTTTGGTTATGATATAATATCTTATGGATTAATATTATTAAGATTGTGAATTTGTTCTTTAATATTAATAGCAAGAGAAAGAGTTAATAAATATAATAATTATGAAAATTTATTTTTATTTAATGTAATTATATTATTAATTTTATTAATTTTAACATTTAGAAGTATAAGTTTATTTATATTTTATTTATTTTTTGAAAGAAGATTAATTCCAACTTTATTTTTAATTTTAGGTTGAGGATATCAACCTGAGCGTTTACAGGCTGGTTTATATTTATTATTTTATACTTTATTTGTATCTTTACCTATATTGATTGGTATTTTTTATTTATTTAATAATATAGGAACAATAAATTTTTATCTAATAAATAATTATTTATTTAATTATGATTTATTATATTTTTGTATAGTTTTAGCTTTTTTAGTAAAAATACCTATATTTTTAGTTCATTTATGATTACCTAAAGCTCATGTTGAAGCTCCTGTATCAGGATCAATAATTTTAGCTGGTATTATATTAAAATTAGGAGGATATGGATTATTACGAGTTATTTCATTTTTACAAATTTTGGGAATAAAATATAATTTTATTTGAATTAGTATTAGTTTAATTGGAGGTGTTTTAGTTAGATTAATTTGTTTACGTCAAACTGATTTAAAATCATTAATTGCTTATTCATCAGTAGCTCATATAGGAATTGTATTAGCTGGAATATTAACAATAAGTTATTGAGGATTATGTGGTTCTTATTCATTAATAATTGGTCATGGTTTATGTTCATCAGGATTATTTTGTTTAGCTAATATTTCTTATGAACGTTTAGGTAGACGAAGTTTATTAATTAATAAAGGATTATTAAATTTTATACCTGCAATAGCTTTATGATGATTTTTATTAAGATCTGGAAATATAGCAGCTCCTCCTACTTTAAATTTATTAGGAGAAATTTCATTATTAAATAGAATTGTTAGTTGATCTTGATTTTCTATAATTTCGTTATCTTTATTATCTTTTTTTAGAGCTGCTTATTCATTATATTTATATTCTTTTAGTCAACACGGAAAAATTTTTTCAGGAGTATATTCATTTAGAGGAGGAAAAATTCGTGAGTATTTATTATTAATATTACATTGATTACCTTTAAATTATTTAATTTTAAAAAGTGAATTTTGTATATTATGATTATAATTTAAATAGTTTATAAAAAATACTAATTTGTGATGTTAGAGATATGAATCATTCATTTTAAATCGTGAAATATTTATCAATTTGTAGAATTAGATTTTTATTTCTCATTTTTTTTAGAATTAGTTTTTTTATTCAGCGAAATAGTGTGGGATGGGAAATATTTGTAAAATACAATATTTCGATTCTTAACTTATATAACTGATTACGGCAGTGTCATCAGCAAAAGTCGTAACAATTTGACTACTTGTTGGAATGTCGGCAGTAAATAACATGTATGCCCTAAGACACTACCTTGGCGAACTGCTGCCTTTATCATAAATTCACTTGTAATGAAATTTTTTTGCCTTACTACAAACACTCGATTTGATATGCATATATTGGGTTAGCAAACATTTAATTTTATAAATCAAATCCTCATGCCGGACTCGATCAAACGCTTGTGCTACATCAAGGAATACTGCTGAGCAATATTCTCGCAGTTCAAAGGCAGTTCTTATTTCCGAAGTAACTCTGTTGACTTGCTCAATCGTTCCATGTTTTGCTCGAAAACCAAATTGATGATCTGGGATTGAACTATTTGCTTGTAACTGGTGATTGAGTTTGGCTTTAAGAACGTTCTCAAATAGCTTAGAAAGACATGGAAGCAGACTTATAGGTCTATGTGAAGAAGAACATGTCCTATCCTTCCTGAGCTCTGGAACCATTATAATAACCGATTTCTCCCATTGCTGTGGAATGTATCCAATTCGAAGGATAGCATTGAAAAGACACGAGAGAAAAACTATTGCTGCGTTTGGAAATTCAGTTATCATTTTTGGCACGATTCTATCATAACCAGCAGATTTTTTGGGATTCAGATGAGTCCTTATAATGGATTCAATTTCACATGAGCTTATTTTTAATGTATACCGAATTTGTGATTGTCTGTTGAGGAAGCACAAATTTGTTAGTAGGTAGATTAGGTTGAAACACGTGCTCCAGATGGTTGGCAAATACATTAGCCCTCTCTTCATCAGACCGTGCCCAACTTCCGGTTCTCTCTCTAATAGGTGAATCCAGTACCACAGGAGTTTTTAGCGATTTTTGTGCTTTCGAAAGTGAAAATTTATAGTTTGTGGGTGATAGGTTATAGATATAGCGCCTTTGTACCTCGAGTTAGTCGCTTAAAAGTGCAATGGCTAGCTTTCTTGTTGCATTTTTTAGCCTTTGTTTAGTAGTAGGAGATCTGTGCTGTTGCCATTCTCTTCGCAATCGTCGTTTAGAAGCAACCAGTTTCCCTATTTGAGAAAGATTTTCTCCTGATCTTGTGAGCAACAATCGCAGGCATTGATACCTCAGCTGCAGCTACCAATACGGCACTTAACTCATTAACAGATTTGTCGATATCACTTCCAGAGTTGATCGCAGGTGCAATTTTTAATATACTATATACTAATATATTTTTTATATTGCAACCAATTAGTTTTATTCATACCGAGTAACTGCTGATATGAGGTTTCTTGGCATATTTTTTGTGATACCAAAGTCGATGATATCGGGAGTTTTTCTTAGATCCGCCGGCCAGTATATTGGCCTACCCGGAGAAACGAAGTCTAGCTTATTTTTACAATTTACAAGAGTGCTGTAAAGTTGTCGACCTTTTGGATTTACTAAACGAAAACCCCAATAAGTGTGTTTAGCATTGTAGTCACCGTCCGTCAAAAATCGTGCTCCAAGGCTATCAAAGAAATTTTTAAACACATCTGCAGATATGGAAAATCGTGGAGGACAATATACAGCAGATAACGTCAGATTACTATGACGCATTTGCATCTGAACCGAAGTTGCTTGTAGATAACTGGATGAGTATAACTCTACGGTCTGGTTAAACACCGCTACGCTTTCTTATAATAATGGATGTACCACCATGAGCCTTTCCATCCGGATGATTTGTTGGAATAAGATTTTGGTTGGGCAAATTCCTGGCAAATTCCGTTTGTAACACAGTTACCCTACGATGAAGTAAATATTTAATGTTGTGAATGGGTTGCACTTAATTTTTCTTTAAATGCTGCAACTTTGGGGCCAACCCAATTTTGTACAATGGTTGTGGAAAACCCTTTTTCTTGCAGTGCACTCTTAATATCCCTACATCAACATAGGGTTGAATGCCCTTAATTACAACTACCAGCCCTTTACTACTTTTAACAACTATTCTTTGGATAGCATCTGCAAGCCTATTCGAGCTTTCTTCACGAACATATATTGGAGGAGGTTTCGCGGTTTTAGGTTTTGATGAGTTTTTGGTAGGTTCATCCTTTTCAGCAAGTAGTTGGAACCTATTACTTTCCAAAATCGTTTTCTTACCATTATTATTTTTTTGCGTGCTTAGTTACCGCTTATTGTGGATTTTTATGATGATTTTTATGGACAATGCCTGTCTGCACTGCCGCTTTATTTTCCAGGGTCCCGTTTTGCATGCTCTGTTTTTGTCTACCTGCTGGTGATACAGTTGTCTTTTCAATTACTTTTGCTTGCGAAACAAAATTTTTTCTATTGCTTGCTTGTACTGACATTGGGTCGTTATTATCGCTATTAAATCGAAGCAGTAGCAGAGAACATTGTTGTTGTTCCTGAAACTGCACTAGCTGTTGGAGTAAAAACTATGCTTTGTTTTGTGTTTGTTGCAGTGTTAAATACAGTTGCTTCTGGGTTTGAATGAAAAGGTGGTTGAGGGGAAGGGCACTGGGCACTCCATGGGACTGAGTAACTAGTGCTTACTGTCCTAGAAGACAGAACAGTAGAGCAAGATCGTGTTCTATCTGCGGGGGGCTGTGCGGTCAATGAGGAGTAACGAACCTTTTTTTTGTTCCTGGTATCATTAGCGACAAACGAGAAGTAAGCATTTCTCGCTGTAATTATTGGTGCTTTGATAAATAGAATATCAAAAAAATTTAGTAGCTGCGAGGTAAGCATCCGATCAGTAAGACTGCTCGAAGATTTTTTGACATCACATTTTATATAAGATATCATGCAAATGGCCACCCCAACCTCGAATGGCGTAATGATTCGGTCGACATGACCGAAATTTTAAAATTACGCTGCTGCTGTTGCTTTGACTTTCGCTAATGATCATCTTCTGCTGATAGTATCTTAGATCTTAATTTTTATATTTTGTTATATATATATATTTGCATGTTTTGCATGTATTGAGATTGGATTACAATTTTTTAGTATTACCTTTCTGGAATGACTTAATGAGGGACAAGTGGATAGGATATGTTCAATGTTAGTAGCTCGAGGTTCTTGGCAAATTTGGCATTGGTTTGGTATATTTTTGTGTAAATAGTGTACATGAGTTAGCTTAGTGTGTCCAAGTCGTATAGGAGTTAATTTGATTTCTTCTTGTCTTGTCAATTGTGAGTTCTTAAGTTGTGATAGTATAATAATATTGTAGTAATAGCTCGATGTGAGATTACATATTACATAATTCTCCTATAAGTATGTTGGAAGGAGTCCATATCTAGGTACTGAAGTTTCTGATGTTATGGCGAATGTGATGGTGCTACTGCTGGCAGATCCATCTGTATAGATAAAACTCCAGCCTGAATTAGTTTCTTGGATGTTGCGGAAAGCAGTTCGGTAAATAGTGGGATTTGTGTTATTTTTTGGATATTTATTTAATGAGAGATCAATTCAGTCATTGTTGAAAAGCCAATAGGGTGTGTGTGTTTTACCGTTTTTAATGGTTCTAGTAGTATATTTAGGTCTCTACATTTTCCGGTTAGGTTAGTTAAAATTGAGTTGGTGCGTCCACGTTTTCTTAGAGGTTGTTTCTTTAAATACTTTGCGATAGGGGTGCCGTTTGAGTTTAGAAGAATTTTGTAGAGCTTAGATTTCAGGAAAGTGTGTCTTTGTTCTATGGGGCAAGGTTGGCTTTGTACAAGAGGTTTTTGATTGGAGTTGTACGAAAGGCTCCAAGTGATGTTCTAAGAGCGGTGTTTATTATTACCTTTACTTTGTTTAGAGTAGATACTGGCACGCGGCCGTATAAGAAAAGAGCGTAGTCCATCTTTGAGATTATGAGGGCTTTCATGACTGAAATAAGGGTCACAGTGTTACTGTTGAATTTGGGACTCGCCTGACATTTCAAAATATTTAGCTTTTTCGATAATGAATTAATTAGTTCTTTTATGTGATCATTCCAATTGTATTTTTTGTTAATGGTGACACCTAATAGTTTGATTGAGCTAACTGATGGAATAGTGATATTATTTGCTGTGACTTCACAGTGACATTGGCGTTTTTTGCAAGAGTGTATTTGCTTACATTTTTTCAATGACAGTTTTGATCCTGAGTAGTGTCCCCAGGCTTGAATATTTTGAAAGAGTTCGTCCTGATTTTTCGTTAAATTTTTTCTTTCTATTAAAATTAATTATTACCTGAAAATCGTAGGCATAGCTGCAGAAAGTAATGTCTTTCTGGATTTCTACAATATTATTTTAGCCAATTTGTCAAACGCAATTAGAAATAAAATTACGTATAATGGTGAGCCTTGTGGCACTCCGTTATATACTTATGTAGAATAGAGGAGCCCCGTCAACTGTGCGAGGACAGCCCGGTTGGCATCCCTGAGTTGTACAGAGAAGAAGAAGTAAAGTTAGAAGTTGAAATCAGTCGCTAGCAAAAAGAGTCGCAAGTTGAAAATCAATCGCAAGCAGAAAGAGTCGCAAGTTGAAAATCAGTCGCAAGCAGAAGTTGAGCGCGAGCGGTTGTATGTTACAGACGGAACACAGTTGGAATTCAAGCGGGCGAATGCAGACACAGTACTTCTTTAAATTAACTTTTGTACTTAATTGTGCTATCAAATAAATCACTAATAACCATTCTTATATATATGGGGACCATTTTGGATAATTGGGAGCATACTTTTATTATATTTTTCCAGTGGGTTATGAAGTTTGTAATATATTTGATCATTTTCGAGCAAACTTTCCATTCTCTCAATTGTTCTACAATGGCATGTAAACCAATTCTGTCAAAAGCCTTGGCAAAGTCAAGAGAGACGAGTTATGTGTGCCGTTTTTATCCAGAGAGTCCGTTATCAAATAGTCTACGTAGAGTAGACAATCTGCAACTAACTTGTGTTTTTTGAATCCGAATGTGTTTTTGGAGACTAATCTTTTCCTCTCTATAAACCACCATAAGCGTTTTGCTATTATCTTGTCCATTACTTTAGAGAGACATTGGTTGAGCGATATGGGGCGGGGACATTTTGCTTTAGTTCTGTCGGTGTTTGGTTTCTTGACTGGGAGAACGAAGCTAGTTTTGTATTGTTGTGGAATGTAGGTATTGAAAATGTTGTTAAAGTGTTTGAGTATCCTATTTTTAAGGGTTGGCGTGTTTTATCATTGGATACGATATCCTGTCAAAGCCTGAAGTGTGGCCTTTTAGGGAGTTAAGAGAACTTAGTGATTCAATTGCGCAAATATTTAGTTCAATTTTTTCAGCTGCTTCGCATGGCGTGTAATCTAGTGGTAAGTTTATACAGTTTGCTTTATGTGGAAGGAAGGTATGTGAGAAATTGCTGTCAGTGGATGTTTCTGTGCTGATACTATTTGAGTAAGGGTTCCAGATCCATGAACAGACTTCATGGGGTTAAGCCCACAAAAGGCGCGGATATTTGACCAGATTTTAGATGAAGGGGTGTTAGGGTTTATTTGTGAGGTGAATTCCCAGGTTGATGTTGTTTTTGCTTGTCTCAATTGACATCTAAATATTGCATTTACTTTTCTAAAGTTAGTAATGATTTCTTGGGTAATACTTCCTTTTAATCCTCTAGCCTTTTGTTCCACCATGGGACATTGCGTGGTTGTTGGTGCAGAGAGGTTTTTGGGATAGCTCTGTGTGAGCTTTATAGTATTATTTTATTTAAGTTTGCTGCCTCCTTGTTCACCTCATTGTAATGGGTTATTTTTTGTGGGTTATTTTGGTATAGAGTTAACTGGATAGGGAATTGATCGCTACCACAAAGGTGGTCAGTCCGTTTCCATATTGTGAAGGGTTGGATTTCGGGTGAACAGAAAGAGATGTCTATGTGAAAGTGTTGTGTGTACGAAAGTGTAGTTGTTCGTATAACCACGAATGTTCCACTGTATTATATTAAGGGGCATAATTAAATTCCTAGGGTAGAGTTGTTTGCTGTCTATTTGATTTTTTGTGGGATTTACTACAGTGAATTGTGGGTTGTATATAATTTGTTTCCCCCGGCTGGCAGACTGGGAAGCTGATCACTGCAAGAGGTTTTGCAGTGAAGAGCTCCCAAGACCGCCAGCCGGGGAAATGTGTTTGGATTTAGAAGAGATGTTTAATGTTCCATGAAGTCAGCGCTGTCTCCAACTTCGATTTCATATGAATCAAGATCGTAAATCTTTTTCTTTACATTATTTTGTATTTCTCTAATTACCTTCTTTCACGTTGACCGTGGGAGTATTTGTACTTTTGAGCATTTTATTTGGCGAAGACTTTGTCCTCGTTTAGATGCTCATGATGTTCCAGGTTGGTCTATTGCTGCCATGTCGTCAAGGTCAACATAGTTGGCGATAGAGCGCTCTGTGGAGTTGTGGATGCTGCTGATGGAATTCATGGTTGAGTTGGTAGTGGAGCTAATAGGTTTTGTTGTGCTTCTGCTGGTGTCCAGTTGGGGTTCTTCGTGGCGTTGGCATAGGTTTGATGACCAAGTTGGTGTCTTTCGCTGTATATGCTCTCCTATTGTCCAAATTTAGGTTGGTTTTTATTGCTATAATTTCCTATTGTTTTATGTAAATTGGGCACTTTTTGTCGATTGTGAAATGTGAATTGCTTGGCAGTTTATTAATAGCGCAATTGATACAGCCGATGTCTTTTGTGCATATTTCGTTCTCTTCTTCGTTTATGTGATGTTCCGACCGACACTTGGTGCACATTTTAGACTTTTGCACACTTTGAATGTGTGCCCATATCGGAGACAATTGTTACAACATAGTGGTGTTGGGATGTAGGGGCGTACGCTTGTCCTCTCGTAGCCGATCATGATGTACTCTGGAAGGGTGGTTGAAGCGAAAGTTATAATTTGTAGCCCTGTTTCTATTAGGTTTCCTTCAATTTTCTTCATGTTTTTTTTTTACCATGGTGATGTTCTGGCTTTTAAATTCAACTTGAATTTCTTCTTCAGATACATCACGTAAGTCATTCGAGTATATAACTCCCTTGCTGTAGTTTAGTGCTGTATGTTCAGCGACAGTTACTGGCATATTTTCGGTGAAGTGAGTCATTTTCAGAAGCTTGGGAGGGGGCGGGGTGGGTTTTTACCAATTGCATTTTTACTCTGTACCAACAGCTTTTAGTTTTTGTTTTTTATTTTTCCTCTTTGTATTTAAATTTGTTTACCGATTAAAGATTAAAGTTGATAAGTGCAAAAACAAAGCGCGAAACACGAAAGAGGAGATGCGATAGCACTGAGAACACATGAGTTGCAGGACGATTCTTATCAGAGAAACCTTCCACGACAAGAGTTGGTTTGTGAATGACCAAAACTAAAATATTTTCAAAAATTTAAAGGGGTCCCCATGCTAAAAACATTTTAGTTTGTATGGCAGCTACACGATCCAGTAACCCCACGATTTTGAAATTTGGTTGACTTGTGGCTATACAACAGAGAATTCTATTGTCGAAATTTTCATTTTGATCGGATACTAGGGAGGGTCCCTCCCATACAAACCACCATTAAGTCAGGTTCTTATTAATAACAAACTTTTGTTTTTTATCCAATTTAACTGAAATTTATACATTATGAATTTCTGATATAGGATGTTGGAATCAGTCAAATCAGACCACTAGGGGGAGTACCTCCCATTCAAACCCGGATCTGGTACGGAACCCTCCGTACAGGGGTCTGACTCGCACTTGGGCGATTTCTTACATTTTTATTAGTTTTAAGTCATGAATCAATTTTCAATACATTTTTATATTCTTAGTGGTTTTAAGTCATACGTGAATTTATCTCACTGAAATAAACAAAAGAATAATAACACGGCACATACGCATTTTTGCTTGTAGATAACGGTACGAGGCAAATGCCGACGTTTCTCTTTGTCAACTCAAGTGTTTTTCGTTGTCTTTCATTTCGTTAAGCGATGCTATCCTTCTCTTGCACAGGGGTAAAAGTACATAAAACAAGTAAACAAGTAAAAAGAAGTTTAACTTCGCATACGCCGACATTGATATACTCTTCACACACCACTAAGAAAACGCTTGTGCATATGCTCTGTGATAGAGCATTCAGAAAAATTTCTTTATATTTTGGATTTGTATGGGATCTAGATGTCCAGTAATTCTAGGGTCTTAAAATACACGCATTTCATGGAAATTAGTCAGAATCTTATAGTATCTAAATTTTTGTTCAATAGGACAAAAATCAAAAAAGTTTTTCTAATAAGAACAAGAATTTTAATGGAAGGTTTGTCTGGGAGGTACCCCTAGTAGCACGATTCGCCTGGTTCCGGCAAATGTACTGCGACTAGTAAAAAAAAAAATTCGTGTAAACTGTGGGAGTAGTTTGCATACATACAAATGGACAGCGGGGCATGGCTTAATCAATTAGTCTCGTCGAGCTGATCAAAAATATATATACTTTATGGGGTCGCTTTCGTCTCCTTCTGCCTGTTACAAACTTCATAGCAAACTTATAATAATATTCACTGCGTGAAGAGTATAAAAAAGTACGATCAACTGTAGCTTATTGTTTTCATCGGTAATCTTCATTGAAAGAATTCAACATTTCAGTTGTTGTAAGTATAAATTTGCATATTAAACGAAAGCTTTTAAGTATTTAAGAAAAATCAGTTAAGTAGCCCAACCTAATGATTGCAAGTGATGCCAACCTACTCGCATATAAGTTTTAACATTTTCGAAAATTCAATTTTGTCTTTAATTCAATTAATTGATATGTTAAAATAAACTATAAATATTAATAAATAAAGCTGTGATTCTTTAAATTTTTTGTAAAAATGCGTAGAATGTGATTAGTTTATTTAAAAGTGTTAGTAAACTCATTGGTGAAAATTGGCATGTTTGCAATTTGTGTAAGTGCTGGTGTAGTCGGGTTTTGGATCTAATGATTCTGTGGCAGTAGTCTGTCTCGTAATTTTTGTTTTTTTGAATGATAAATGTCAAAATAGTTGATCCTGAGTGTAAATACAAATAACAGACACCAAAGAAGAATCAAGAATAAGTGTCGCAATAAAATCGATACGCGTAAAATGGTCGAATCGCAAGCAGCTGTTCATTCGAATATCCATGTTTGAAAAACGAAATCGCCTAAAATGCTAACACACCTACGGTTTTGTTTGGCCTATTTGAAACCATCCCAACTCAAAACCGTCGGCGATTTCTGGCACTCACCCGAATGTGTGTTTCAATCAAAGCAAGCAAAACGAAGCATACGTTAGCGAAGAATTTCACAAGATAGCGGCAATAGGGATGAGACCGACAGTATCAAAAACACTGCCCACACTATAAAAATGCGTCACGCTGATTTTTAAACAACTCATTTCTACTCGTGGTGATTTTGAAATAAGTATATCAAAGTAACTCATGTGTGTTTTTCAAACAAACATTTCAGATTATTTCTTTCATTTCCTTTGCTGATTCATTCGCTAGATTTCGTCAAGCCGTCTCCGTCTTTGTTTACGAATTCTACTAACTAATCGATGCACAACACCACACGAGTTGAATTCCGAAAGTATTGCCGCAGACAGTGTTGTTTTTGATAGTGTTGTGTGTAGAACCCAATTCGTCTGATCGAGAGGAAATAATGTTTTGTTTAGTGTTGAGTCATGCAGTTGTCTAGACTGTGTGTGTTAGACTTGTGCGTCAATGCGTTGAAAACGTCTTTGAATCATTCACTTTAAAAAGAGTACATTCTTTGCCGAACCCATTTAATATTGAATTTCGTTTCTGTAATGTGAATGTTGTTCCCATTCACATGTTCCTATGTACATGTATTGTGAATGAAAGTGAATATTGGTACTACTGAAAGATCGTGTCGCTTAACAAAATAAAATAACAGAGAACAACACGAAAGAAGACAAAGACAAAAGTCGGCACAGGCATTCGCCTCGCGTCTCTTATCAATAAACAAAAATGCTTCACTTTTTTGATTTACTTACTTTTGTTTTTTTATTTGCGTCCACTCACTTTAACTCTTGTGTACAATTATATTACGCTTCTTTTTATTTGTTTATTTATTAGAACTACAATATGATTATAATTACAAATTATAAGATAGTATTTAATATGAGCAAAACCGACAAAGGCCTTCAGCTCGTGTAAAAGTTAAGAAGGAAAGGAGTAAAATAGAAAAGTGCAGGACCAGACTAGCCTTGAGCGGGCACCGAACTGGCTAATCTTGGATGTCAGTCGCGCGCTAACCTCTGAGCCCACAAGTCAGTGAACCCATCCTTTTAGTTTTGTGCATTGTTTCATTTTGAATATTTCTAATGTGAAGACACAAACTCACCCCATTCGTTTCAGATTGTATATTTCAAACATACACTCACTTCTTCTTTCGCAAAATATGAACAACGTACAAATGTCATTCCGTACATTGAAATTGAGTATACATTCATGAATCACAACCTTTGCACGTCTCTAGTATGTACATGTTAGTGCAAAATTTAAGCTTAATCATTTCGTTTCGTCGAGCTGATCAAGAATATAAATATATGTATACTTTATGGGGTCTCTGATGGCTCATTCTGCCTGTTACAAACTTTATGACAAACGTACAAGTGACGCGAGAGGAATGCCTCTGCCAATTTTTGTCATTGTTTTTTTCCTGTTGTTCTCTGTTATTTTAAGCGGCGTTGGTAATCTATGGCCGAGTGCAAAGCTGGAAGTGGTAAAGACGGACCAGATTGGTTTGGTTATCGCCTCCTAACATCGAGGATGCGATCACGCTGAGCCTCATTAAAGCTCAATATCTGGGCGCGTTAACGACAACGGTAAAGGTCTCTGGTTGAGCATTAGCCCAGAGGTCAAGGCTCTTGCCCTTAACAACCAGTGCCAACTGAAACTCGGGCTGGGCAAAGTCAGGGCCATCATCTCGGATCAAGATGTCAGGTCAAAAAGAGGAAATTGAGGTGGTGCAGATTAATCTTCATCACACCAGAGTGCCCTCTGAGGACCTGCTGCGGTTTATGGAGGATGCTAAGAACCAGGGATGTGATTCTTGTGTGTGATGCATATGCCCATCATGCCCACTGGGGGAGCACGAATACTAACAGGTGGGGAGAAGTACTGTTTGATTACATTCTATCTACGAATGTAAAAGGGGCAATCAGCCCACTTTCTACAACAAGAATCGGGCAGAGGTTAAATATATAACCCTGCCATTAAACAGTGACTCCTCACTGTTGCCAACTGGCATGTTTCCGAAACGTGTTCGTTCTTGGATCACTTTAGAATATGCTTTGGTATATATTGGCGTAAGGAAAAGAGGGTCCCCTTCAGAACCATGAAAAGAACGATCTGGGAGGCCTTCAGACATACTCGCCATCAACCTCCGGGGGGATGGGAGATTATGGACTTGGGCATACAGGAGAGATCTTCTCAGATCATCACGGACGGGCTAGGAAAGGCTTTTCTCAAGACCTGTCCTATTTGCCGACCTCCAAGGTCCGACTGCAATATGTGGTGGACACCGGACCTCGATCAACTTAGACGGGAAGCAAGAAGGCTTTTCAATAAGGCAAAATAGGGCAATCGCCAGGTAGACTGGGACGCGTATCGTCTCGGTTTCAAGAAACTCAAGAGGGCTTTTAGGATGGCAAAAAGAGACTCTTTGGCGGTTTTCTGCGATGACATTACTATCAAAACAGAAGCTTCAAGACTTCGACGGGTGCTAGCAAAAAAAAAGTGGTACCAGTCCTTCTGTGCGATGGGAACAGTATTTTCGCGGCCAATAGCAAGGAGTCTCTGGAGCTGCTCATTGATGCTCACTTTCCGAATTGCTCTAATACTGGTTTGGAGGATGGAGTTATTATCCTCAGCACCAGTGGTTCGAACCTGGATGATTTATGCGATAGAGCAGCTTCTTTGGAAATGAACTGCCTTTTCAAAATCAATAGCATTGTCTATAGAGTAGTATATTTGAGTCAGTCCATTGATCTTTGACAGAATTAAATCATTTATTTTACCTATTTGATCGTTGATATGTGACAAAATAGCTCTCTCCTTTAATTATGAAGTTGACTTAGAACTTATGTTATCAATTTCGGGATAAACCTCTTCCACCAATACTTGAAGGTCATTTACCAAAACGCAAATGTTTTCATTCTTAAGATGTATTCTTCCATTGTCTTGTGGCATCTAACCATATCCTATTTTGAACGAAAACTATGCAAAATTCCGGTTTTCATATGTAGGCAACGAAACTATTATATTTTTTTTTGAGTTCTAATATATTCATACGACCACAGGTAAGATATTTTCAATGAAGCGTTTATTTCATCAGCACGTGTCCATCTTGCCACAACCGGTAAACTTTGAGGAAAGTCACCTGAGAATAATATTGTGCACCCACCCATATCTGAGTTTGTGCGGCGCAAATCGCGCAATGTTCTCTCTAGTACTTCAACGGAAGATTTGTTTGACATTGTAGCTTCGTTCCAAACACTTCATGAACAGTTGCGCATCAATTTTCCACTATTGCTTTGTTTTGAAATACTACATAAGTTGTTAGTATCTTCAGTAGAAATTTTTAGAGGAAGCTTAAACGTTGTGTGTGCGGTTCGGACTTCTTCTAAAAGTGTAGCTGCAGTTCCCATTGATACAACAGCTATTGCAATTTTACCAATCGATCTTACTTTAGTTAAGAGCAAGCTTCCAGAAGCATCTAGAAAAATATTTTTCCTTCGTTCCTATCAATTGATGTTAATAACGCATCGTAATCTTTTTGTTTATAGATGTTCATGCGATAATAATAGTGTATGTTGATCACAGGACGTTTCTCTTGTGTATTCACTGTTTAAATTCAAGTTAGCTGTGTTTGTGGGCTTCGGTGTGAGGTATATGAGAGTGCATTGGTGCAAAAATCGGAAAAAATTTTATATACACTGCAAAAAAAATGTAAGAATGATTTTGATTTAAAGCAGCATATTCTATTTATGCTTAATCAAATAACTAAGATCTTATATGCGCGAAATCCTCTCTTTCTCTCTTTCATTATAATTGTAAGATTTGCAATTTAAAACAAACCACAATTTCTCTAAGTGCTTCTCAATGAGTATTAAATGGTACGGCAAACAACAAAACAATCTACGTTATCGCGAAAGTGTATAAGACAAAATGCAAAGAAGAAACGAAATAGAACAAAATGTTTACTTGGGTGTGTGTATTATAGCTGCGTTCAATGTACAATACGTATACTGAATGCTCATGCTATGCCTAAGAGTTTTACAAAAAAAATTAAGCATGATGAGTATAGGGCTTGGGCACCTCTGGTCTATATATTGCTCAAATATTTGCATAGTATGCGAAGCATTGGCAATATAGTGCGTTCTCTGTATCTGAACATTGCAGGCATGAAATATATAATTTGTAATGAGCTAGAGAGATATAGAAAGTACATATGTTTGCGTCCATCGCACTTACTGAAATCTCTATCATTGACTTTCTGTCATTAAACTGTTGATTAATGTATTATCAATTGCAACAGCGTTGACAGCATATAAGCAAAATACAAGTAATATTAATTCTATTACAAACTCAAAATTAAATAATATTACAACATAAATTAAAACTAATGTTATAGAAAACATTGGAAGAAAGCAGGGCTGCATATCAACGGACCTATTGAGCGAGAAGGCGCCAAAATTTATTGGATGGAATGCTTGCACAACCACAACAACAACATCAACAGTCACAACGAAACGAGCAACAACAACAACAGGGTGGAGATTTTAATACAAACTTTTCAAACCCACAGTCGCAAGCCCTACCGCATATTCCATTCTATTTATCCAATACTGAAAGCTTAGATACTTTAAATTGACAAAAAATATACTGAACGCATAACTACTTGCATCTTACAAAGTTCTTCAAGTACTATAAGTTTACACATCTCTCACATTCGTATTTTTTTTATGTTTGGTACCTCAGAACTTTTTCCTAGTTTTTTTTTTTATTATATTGGAGCTATTTAGGCAAAAAGAATTAAAATGTCTGCATGGTGTAGTGGTTAGAGTGTAGGACTGGCAAACCGGGGGCATCCTGTACTAGCAATATTTTTTTTTTTATTTTTATATTGAAAATTATTGCTTTTAATTTGTTTTATGTAAATATAAATTACTAGATTTGCACAGCCACGCTTTGCTGTGGCCTTTCAAACAAGAAATATAAATAAGTAAAGATAATGATAATAATTATCAACAATTAAAGATAATGATGATAATGATCAACTAATAAACTTGATGAAAATAATGATCAACAAACTAACTCTTTTACTACTCAGTGAGACGTGGATGGGCAACAATCAAGAGTTCATATTCCGAATTTCGATTGCATTGTAAAATACAAAAGACCAGATGTTCGTGCTGGAGAAATAGCAATTTATAAAAATCACAGTTTCACAATCAGCGTTGTTACACCAAGTATTCATATAATTACGGAATCATTGATACGAAGGTCAAGTATTGGCGAGATTTGTTCCACAACATGCACGATGGAGAACGGTATTCAAATAATAATGGCAGTTATTTACATATCGCCAGGTAGTTCAGTTCAAGATATAACGTTATTCATGCATACATCACTTTTGGAGTTTAGTGAGGGGGATTCTGCTCTACTCGGTCAAAATCACCAGAAACTTCCATTTATTTTGGCAAATGATTTCAATGTAAATTTTTCTGAAGAAAAATCAAAACCACTGAAATCTTTTCTTTTCGAAAAGTTTAATCTTACAATGAGCAATAGTCCTTCACAACCCACAATAAGATATCACGCGGCAATTGATGCAGTTTTTTTTTCCCGATTTTTGAATAACATCGAATCAAAAACATTTATTTCTTACTTTAGTTACCATAAACCAATCGTGTCTATGATACAATACGGTACATAAAATTTAAAATTACACATATGAGGGTCAACGAACAAATACTTAGCCTTACCACCCGATGGCGCTGCTATTACAAAAGGGGGTTACCATCATGCAGTATGTTCTGTTAGTAGCCTACTGTCAATTAATTTCCTTCCTTAGTTTTGTTTTAATAGCCTTTGAAAGGGAGCGTGTCGGTCAGTTTTACAAAAATGGAAAAAGAAAAATATCGTTCGGTGATTCGTCTCTTGTGTTTACCAGTGAATCCATGTTTCGTCGACGTCGATAATAATTGCAGAATGCTGGGAAACGTTTGCTTGCCTCAGCATTTGTGGGTATTGGATAATCTAATATAATTTGGAATTTCTTGTCATCTGGCATAGGTAAGTCACTTCATGACTGAAAAAGGAGCATTTATGTAGAAGCCTTAGGTTGTATTTTCGGCATATCTCAAAAACATCAGATAAGTTATCTAACATATGTAACATGAAAAATATTTTGCTTTTCCTAGTTGGTCAAGAATGTCATCTATACTTGGTAAGGGAAATTTAACTGATACTAGTTTTTTATTGATTCCCTTGTAATCTACTACAAGTCTCCATCGTTTTTCATTGCTGTTTTTTAAAGAATTTTTGGGTACTAACAATATAGGGCTGTTATATTCTGAAGTTGCTATATCATGTTTTATCAATTTATCTACTTGCATATTTATCTCATCTTAATGTGCGTATGGTATTCTGTAATTTTTGATGTAAGTCGGTTCATCTGCTTTAAGCGTAATTTTTGCGTAAAAAATTGTTGACATCTTTTTTTAATGCGAATACATCAATGTATTGTTTACATAAAGTTGTTAATTTTTCTTTAATGAAGTGTGGGAAATCTTGTGACAACTTGTTTAATTTCTTACTGTATTTTGATTTGTATTGTATGTGACGTCACTATGTTATGGTCATTTAGACTTTCTGTTGCGACGTTGATGTCAGGAATGAAAATATTATTATTTGTGGTATTTATTATTCTTACAAATGCTCATTTACTTGTTGTAACTGTATTTGCTATGAAAATTCCTTCTTGTATTTCTTGGTGTGGTATTAATATGTTCTTTTCATTAGAGTTGACTGATATGTGTCTAATTACTTCTGACCTTGGAGAAAGAGTTATTGAACTTACTTTCAGAGAATTTCGCAGTCTAAATCATTGCGTTATCAAAATAGTTTTGCGTTATCACCTGGCCTTAGTATTAACCAATCTTGGTCTTTCCTGTAATCTAGAATGCAATTATATTTTTTGAAAAAATCTAAACCGAGGATTCCATCTGATGGTATGGGGAAGTTATTATTTACAACATGGAAATTATGTTTGATAAGGAAATTTCTGATTTTTAGCTCTGCTTGTACCATCCCTAATGTGTATATAATACCGCCTCCTATGCCTTATGGCTTATATTTGATTTTAAATTTATTTTTAAGTTTATTATTTGACTTCTTTTTATGATTGATACATTTGCACCTGTGTCAATGAGGAATGCAGTCATTTTGTTATTTAATGTTGATTCTGTATATATAGAGTTGGCAAGATTTAAATTTATATAGTATATTTCCTGTTTTTTATTTTGTTGTATTGAGTGCCTGGGGCATTGTAGTTTTCCGTCTGTTGTGTGACGTTTATTGTTCTGGTTTGTCTGTTATCCCGATTATATCTTCCACTTTGGTATCCAATATTTGCCACGTCCACGTCCATGGTAATGACCGCTTCCGTGTTTACAAAGGTTATAATTTGGATTGAAATTGGTTTCATTGAAATTTTTACCCTATTTGTTTATTTATTGTTATTTATTAAAATTAATTATAATGAATTTTTAAAATAATACTATAACTAATAATTGACAAAAGAGCACTAGCTACTAGGCCTTCGAATACCCTAATTGTTATTGTGGTAGTTTCTACCACGGCCACCTCTAAAGAATAGAATATTTGATTGCTGACTTTCTGTGCAACAATTGATAAATTTGGTAAAGGCTTCATTCATACTTCTGAATGGACCTGCCTTCATTATCACTTTTGCTTTATCAATTTTATTAGCATATGACTGTTCATGTCGTGTGTCTATACCGTCATGTAAATATGCATTCTCTAGTTTCTTTGTTAATTTTTCAATTGTTTTTGTTTTGTGTTCATTAATTTTGCAGTGATTAATTCAACTGAATCTCCTCTAACAGAAGTTCGTAATTTGTCAATTACTTTTGCTATAGTAGTTTCTTGTTCAGTAATCAAATTTTAGTTTTGATTTTATTAATTCAATGGCTATGGCGTCATTGTTGTTATTAATGCTATTAATGACATTTAAAGAGGAAAGGAATCTTTGTAAATTTACTGACAACCCTTTAAATTCTATTAAGGATTTTGAAGCTAATTTTAAGAATTCTATCGGTGTTTGTGACATTTTAGGACCTATATTTTTGCTATCTTCATCTTGGTAATCTTTGCTTAATTCTGTGTATATTTGGAATTCACCTGTTTTTATTTCATATGTTTCTGGTAGTTCAACAGTTATGCCTTTGTTTGTTGCTATTCGTGTTATTTTTGTTTTTAGGTCTGTGAATAACTTATCATCTTCTTTTTTATAATTTGCTGTAAGTTTTGAGTAACATGTGTTTATTATGACTCTTATATTAGATTTTAAAATGTTTGTTTAATGTTTCTTTGTCCCACTGTTCTATTTTGACTCAGACTTTTGTATGAATTATCAAATTCTTCCCTATGAGAATGCATTTTTTCTAAAATTCCTAACCATTTCATATGTTTGTTCTTGTCGGGTAAAGAAATGGTTATGTGCTTATTGTTTTATGTTTTAATTATGTTACTAAAAATTATATAAAGTTGATTCAAAAGAATTTTATTATGCGATGAATATTTTTTTTTTTATCCAATTTTCTACGTTAATATTTTATCCTAGTTTTCTATAATATTTTACCTTATGTTTCTATTTATTTGTTTTACAAAAATTTTTTTTAATATATATTTTTAGTGAAGTCGCTTTCCGGTTTACCTAACAATCCGCATTTTTTACAGCTATTTACATAAATTCAATTTTTTTTTTTATATTCAGTTTTATTTTTATGTTGGACGTTCTTCCCTGCGTAGTTTTTACTATGCTTTCGTAACTCCTGTTCCAGCTGTACAATCTACTGGTGTATGACGCAGCATTTGTCCTATAGTGGTGATGTGGTGTTTAAGGCTCTCCTCAGGACCGCAATTTTTTGTCTGACCAGTGTCTGGAATCCACCTCTTCTTTTGGTGGTCTTCACCGTTGGGATTGCTGTCCACAATTCCTGCTTACGTCTTACTTCTTTTTTTTTCGTGATCTTTTGGTACCGGCGTTTGTTCCGTCCTTTTGGTGCTGATCTCTTTAGGAAGTACGCAGGATCACTATGTAAAATAAAATTTTACATGTTTGGCAGGATCGCCATGTAATTTAAAAGATGTTTATTTTTTTTTTTATGATAATATAATTGCTGAGATCTCAGCTTTTAGTATGATTCTTTGATTGATAGCAAACGACAAGCTTAGCTTATCAAGTCAGACTGATCTTATGATACAATTGTGTCCCAATTTATACTATTCTTAACATACGGTTCTTAAGGTGATTAGTGTAGTTTACAGTATTCATAACGGTTCATTATGAATGTAGTAAACAAATAACAATGTAAAAAGAAACGATAAAATAATCTTAATTACCTAGCTTACTTAATGCAATAACAATTGGTGCATATGAATTAGAATGAAAAGGAGATGAGATAAAACAATTGCTGTAGTTATATACCCTACTAATTTCGTATTGTTTTATGGTATTTATGTTATGCTAAATTACATACTACAGCATCGCGTGGATTTGTAACAACATCGGTAATGTTGCCTTCAATAAAATAAACTCTCTTGTCATTTTCTAAATGAACGACGAGATGGGTAATTGTTGGCGCTCGGTTCTGTATGTAGTATGATAAAATCCTCCAGACTGCTTCCGAGCTACAGATGTAACGATCAGATTTATATTTCTCTACCTTATTTGGCGATTGTATACTAACTGTAGCTTGACCGGTACCTTTATTAATATATTTTGTAAAATATTGTTATTAATAGAACTGAACAACTCTACGTTGATATGAGCGTCGACAATTTTTAAAAGCAATGAGTTATAGGGAACGATCCAGCGGTTGTCGATTTCGTGGTTTCGCAAAGTGGCAGTATACTCACCCTCTTCTAGCAGACGTCGATGATATTTAGGATATCCGTTTGTTTGGCATTGGAATGATTTCGTAAATTTTTTGGTACACTTGCCTTCACGCATACATAGAGAATTAGAATTGAAAGATCCGGAAGGGCCATGTATCATTTGTTTTCTTACAATTTCGGACACATTTGGATCAATGTCTTTATTTGGTAACTCCGCCGAAATGATGCCTTCAATTTGATCAGGTTTAATTTTATTCATTAACCTTACCGGCAGATGGATATGTGGCAAACCACGTTTTTGCCATTCTATAGTGTACATGTGGCATCGAGCTGGAGCAAATATGTGAGTATTGTTTATGAGAAATAGGAGTTTCTGCACCTTTAAATGGAATACTCTGTTCACTATGTCATATCTGTTTTTTGGATTTAAATTGAAGTAATTATTTTCTTTGGTTTCTGCCCAGTTCGGGTTACACTGTCCAATTTCGATGCTGTGCTTATTCGGTAAAGCACCCTGAAGATGAACATAGTTTTCTGCTCTCAATTTAGTTGGATTGTTTCGGATGTAAGCTAATTGCTCCGATTTAATTTTCGCATATTGATTGACTAAGATTAATAACTGGATCAACTTGAGTAATATTTATAGTACATCCGTCTTCTTCCCGACATAGCAACAAAAATAAGGATACTGTATGCTGTCATAAGATCGGTGCAACTTGGATATTATGTGCAAGTTGTCGTCACGATTTAACGAATGGTTGTCCAGCTACCACAACTGCAACTTCACTCGTAGATGGGGCATTATAACGGCCGATTTGTTCTCCAGCAGGCACTTTATTTGCATGGATTACGATTTTAAAGTCGGGTGTTCCTGGCGGTACGCTTCAATAGCAGTTTTGAAAGACTGTATGTAGTTATTATAGGAATGTAACAAGTCTTGTAAAAGTCTTACCAAACCTTGATCCATTGCTTTCCCGACACTGTTACACCTCGCAGATGCTTGTGTTTTGCCTACGACCTATGTTTAAACGACTTGGCATAATTGATGTTTTGATAAGAAAAGATGTTCACTAAACAAATGTTTCCTTTACCTTATAGTATGGCTTTAATGATAATAATGACTAGACTTAAATGATAACAATGATTACTTTAATATAATTCTAAAGTCACTTTTGAAGAAACTTTGCTGTGTAAACAATGAGAAGCTGCTATATTGTAGTGGCAGTAAATGTTTTTTAAATTAATTATAACACTATGACAACTACATTAATTTTGAGAGCGAACATAACGGGACAATTCGCTTACGAAAAAACCCATTCCAATTTTATTTTTTCTTTTGGAATTTCGAGTCAGTCTTTGGTCAATAAGTTTGTACGGTTTGCAGTTTATATAATTTATAACCTCTTTTTCAATCCTCTTGTGCACACATTAATTAAAAAATTGGATGAAATGATGCAATTATAACAACAACAAAGTCTTTATTTTTCTACGATCTCAGGGAAAAATAATTCAGAAAGAAAAGAACGAATAGCGCAATACTCTTGTGCGCACTCAGTTATCAGTAACTGATAGGAGTAAATACAACAATTACGACAATACACAAAGTTCAAGAAGAGACATAGCATCGACAACTTAAAAAACGTAAGCAAAATTTTGTGCGCGGTTTTGCAAAAATTTATATGTACAGTGATGAAAATGAATAAAATATTTTTATTATTGAATCAATTATTTATGTACATGCAAATCTTCCTTAGAAAATTTTCTATTTTCTTTAATTAATAGTGAAAACCGTATCAAAATACGTTGCGTAGTTTAGAAGTAATCAGTATTCTAACTTATTGAAATTTCGACTTTGCTTTATAAAGAAGAAGATATAAAAATGAACCCAAAAAATGGTATGACCCCGCAAAACTCGAGAAATAATGGACCAATGTTGATGATTTTTTCTATGTTGTACTCATGGAGTTACCAGTCAGGTACTTTGCTATATTTGGATCTAGTATGAGGCGCTGTTGTCCAGATATAGATAGTTTTATGTCATTTTTTTCATTTGGCGCAAAATAAACTGAACCGGTTTTAATAGTTTTTTTTTTTTTTTAAAGAACAAATGAATCTTAAAGTTACTTAGGTTATAATAGAATATTGCAATAAATTGTTCATTCACGTAAATTATTAATTACACATTTTACAACAAAGCTTTTTAGAAGAAACACCCAATTGACGCCTAGGGGTGTAGCAACGCACGCCGGGTAACGCTAGTACTATGTAAAAATACGGAATTTAAATAGCATTAGTTAACGGAACTCGCATGCGCGTTAAACGAATGCACCGAAACTCAATAAATTGCGAGGTGTTAACAGGTGTAGCGCGTAATATTCGAAATTTATTTCCCCGTATTACTTTGACTTATTTGGGAATTCTTTTACCGTTCAAATTTTAAAAAATTCAATTTCTAGTCATTCCAGCTTTTGCGATAACTATAAATAAATCCCAAGGTAAAACGTTGCAAAAAGTTGGAATTTTGTTAAGACAGCTTGTGTTTAGTCACGGACAATTGTATGTTGCCACTAGTAGAGTTCGATCATGCAATGAATTGTGATTTTATATTTCTGAGATATCAGATCAGGGCCATTTATCACATGATGTTCACAAAGAATGTTGTTTACACAGAATTTATTAGCACTTAAAACCCAAATGTTTTGTTTTTTCTAGAATACGGTCGATTGTGTCTGCTGCGGGTTCCCCTAGTAATATGTACCGAAATAATTGGAGTAGAATATTTAAGATTTTTGAATAATATGTAAATTTAAGATATTGTAATATTTTGATAAATTAGTCTATAAGCAAGTAGAAACGTATCCGGCACAATGTGACTCGGCTATCCTTAGGGTCGAGGATGCCCAAACTTAGAGAGGGAGGAGTTGTCACGTAAGGATCCATGTTACGTGGTGACCTGGCAGCTCTGGACCACGTCATCTCACTTGCACACGATAAGTCAGGGTTGCTTTACTATAAAGGCAAAGAAGGCAATTCCCAACACTGTGGTGGTGACAAGGTCCCCCCTGATTGGTTGGGGCCTGCCGTTATGAGTCCAACAGCAATGTTAACCCGAACAATGCGTGTTAAGCTGCAACCAAGCGAAAGCAAGATCGCTCTCTTTGTTTTGGACTTCGAAAACGATCAGACGTGTGATCGGATAACTTGAGATACTACTTAAAAAGAATTTAATAACATATTTGTGAATTTTATATAATTTATTAAAATAACTTTTGAGGTGTTATAAAAAGTACTTTGAATCTCTGTAAAACAAATAAAACTTTTAATAGAAAAATGTTAATTTGTACATTAGTATTAAATGCTAACTGGGTGATGACGTTTAACTGGTCACTCTTGCGAGCAACTGCCCACCTGTTCAAGAAATCCCCTAGTAAGCGCCTGGATTTCATTAGTAGTGAAAAGATCCTTCGATTCTTGCTGAGTTGATGAGCTTATTAGTTCCTTACTGTAGTTAAGCGAATCAACAACATAGTATCTAGTCAATGGAATGTTTAGGAACGCTGTTTTTTTTTTGTTTATGTTTTCGTTTATTTTCTTTGTTTTCTATTCGTAGTCTAAGTTGTAATATGTTAGGTCTCGCTAACATAAAGCTTTCAATAGCATTAAGCTTTAATTGAGTTTTCATGTTTTTGATTCTTGATTGCTACTTTGTTCTGTTCGTTTTAAGTTTTGCGGAACCCTCCGTGTGCCAATCAAACTTACACTTTAGGGTGCAGTACCCAAAGGGTACTAAACGGAACCATATTACAGAGACTTCGTTATCCGTACGTCCGTCCTAGGGTCAATTTTGGAATGCTCGTAATCAAGCAATTGTTATTGTATTAAGGCACGACATAAGGGCATAAAAATCTAAAAATATCAACATACTGCTTATATAATTCCAACAACCCACTTTTGCTCAGGCGAAGAACAATTAAAAAAAAATAACACCCAAGTGCGGGTCAAACTCGTACACGGAGGGTTCCGTATCAGATTGGGGTTTGTATTGGAGGTGCTCTCCCTAGTGAGCCGATTTGACTGATTCAACAACTATATCAGAAACTTATAGTGCCTAAAGTTTAATTCAATAGTCCAAAAAACAATAAAGGTTTTCGAATAAGAACCTGAATTTTAATGGTGGACTTGTATGGGAGGTACCCCATCTAGGTGGCCAATTTCGCTGATCCCAACAGATGTACATATATCACCTTATGAAAAACTTATAGTGCCTAAATTTCAGTTCAGTAGTTCAAAAAACAAAAAAATTCTTCGAATAAGAACCTGTATATAAATAAGAACTAGTAGCCCGATCAAAATGAAATTTCGACAATATAAGTTTCTAAAGTATAGCAGGATTACTGGATCGTGTAGCTGCCATACAAGCCAAAATGTTTCTTGTAACGGGACCCCTATAAGTTTTTGAAAATATTTTAGTTTTAGTCTTTGTTGCTGTCTCCCGGATAGAATTACATATTCTGTGAAAATTTCAACTCTAGCTATTACGGTTCATGAGATATGACCCGAGGACGGACGGACGGACGGACAGGAAACCGAAGTCTCTGTAATAGGGTTCCGTTTGGTACCCTTTGGGTACGGAACCCTGAGTTTTCCTTCTTTCTCCTTTTTATTTTCATACAAACACTATCTGGTGACTTAAGTTTTCTGACTTTCTCAACTACTTCTCCTTTTTGACTTGAAATATCGCTGTTCTGTCTTTTTTCCTTTTTGTTGTTGGTATTAAAAAAAACTTTCTTGGCTTTATCCATAGCAAATCTTTTCAATCAGATCAACTAATTGTTCTTATCTTGTTGCTGTTAAAGAAGAAATTATGTAATTTTTGTGAAGTGTAAACATATATGAATATATACTAGTATAGCTTTGTTCATATTTATTTTATTAATTTAACTATTTATTATTATACTCAGATTTATTGTATTTATTTATACATTTTTCTATTTGTTCGAATACTTGCTGCAGTTAATAGATTAATTAGTTCTTTATTTATATAATTATGTATATAATATGCATTTTAATATATGCATATGTATATTTTATTATTTTTTTAATATTTATAATAACATGTATATTAAAACATATGAATTTAAATTTGGTTGCCATTGAAAAGTTTAAATACCATAATAACAGAAACTAAGATTTAAATGATTTGAAATTTTTTAAGTATTGCAATTGAATTACGTTATCATTTTGATTTTGTATTTTTGTTATTTTGTAAATATATATATTTTTTTTAATATTTTTTTTTTTTTGTTCTTGGTTTGCTTTTTGCTATTTTTACGCATCAAACTTTTACGTATGGCTATGTAATATTACATAAATATTCTTTACTCTGCTTTTAATTTGCTAATGGTTTTCATTTGATTTGTTTCTTTTCTTTTTTTTTTTTTGAATTGAAACTTCTTTAGTTGGGCAAAAATTTATACTAAAAATTTGAGTGCAAAAATATAAATCGTCACGTTTTGGAATCATCTGTATCTCATGAACCGCACTAGGTAGAGACTTCAAATTTTCACAGAATGTATATTTCTAATAGAGGTCTGCATGTTGGAAAAAAAAACGACGTTCGAATCAACAATGCTCTGTATAATCTGTGTGAAATAGAATGCGACGCCGAAAGAATTCGAGTATTCACTCTCACGCCAGACTCAGTCGCACAACATGCCGAAGCTCTCATTTCCTTTTGCAGTATAATTCTTTCTAACTCATTTCACAGAATTCAGACGGTTTTCGAACTCAAAACACAGTCGCATTCATTTCATTCATTTCGTGTCTTGCTTTCACTCAATTCAATTCGAATTCATTCATTGGACTTCAATTGGGAGCGAAGCCACGCAGCTGTCTAATTTCTATTGCCATATCCCCAACAAATAATAAAATTTTTGGAAAATCTCAAAAAAGAGATAACATTTTCACAACAACAACATACAGTTTGTGTGTATAAAAATGTTTATAAAAACAACATGCAAGCAAACAGCTTATGTGTTGTACAAAAACAAGCGAATGTACGAAGAAAAAAAGACCTGACACACACAGAAGCTCGTTAATGATCTAATTTATGTGCAAAAGGAGACAGAGCGCAAACGTAAACACAACAACAATTACATACGCCAAGGAAACCACAAGCAATATACACACCGACACACAGATAGATTGACAGACTGTGATATTGATCTCTCTCTGTCTGTTTTTAAGAAGTTTTACTTCTATCACGTGTACGATGGCACACGCGCAAACATTTATGTATTAGCGCAAAATCTGACTTATTTTTTCTTTTCTCTTTTTGTGTGTACTTCCAATGACATAACTGTTGTTTTATCCTTGAATAAGTATTAAAAAATAATATAAGAACATAACTGCGTTTTTATTTTTTTCAATACACATTTCTTTGCCGTTTAAATTTACTGTTAATGTGAAGTTTTACTGCTATATTTGACATTGCAAAAATTTATGTGTTTATGTGTATGTATATGGGATCATGAAAGCTTCACATACGAGTTAATACAAAATAACAAAAAGTGGAGAGAAGAAAATCTTTATAAATTCGTTTCACAACAATGGCACTTAAATATTTTTCTTTGTTATTTTATTAATTTTTTGTTTATTTTTTTTTTTTTTTTTTTGTCATTTGTATTGTAAGTTGTGTATTTGTATTAATTTTTCGTTTTTGTTTTTTAGATATTTTTCCATTTTATTATACTAAATAGAAATAAAATCATCAAAGGAGTTACATATAAAAAATAAAAATAAATAAGAAATTGAATCAAAATAGGTAAAAAGAAGTTCATATACTATTCACGCACCCCCTAGAAAACGTTTTTGCCAACGCTCTGTGATTGAGCATTCATAAATATTTGATTATTAATTTGACTTATGCATACGGTCAGGGACACGTTAAATGTCTGAACCATATTCACCAACCGTGTAAATTCCCAAATACTATTATTACTAGATCGTAAAGTTTCCATACAAATGTTGTCGTCTCAGTGTTGAAATGCTTTATGTGTACTGACTACACCCTAAACATAAGACAAATGAATAATCAAATATTTTTGAATGCCCTTTCAAAGAAGGGTTGGCCAAGAAGTTACAAAAGGGAAGGTGATGAGTATATCATCTTCGGCATAGGCGAAGGTTACCTTCTTTTTACTTGTTTTTCCTTGATTGTATAAAATTTCTTGAATTTCTATATGTTGCTTAAGTTCATTGATTTAAAGGTATAACATACAATATATTAAGGTGAAAGTTTTTAATACAAATTTCTCAAATTTTTGTTTAATCGCCGATTAAGTTTTCTCTTTTAAATACACTTAATTTTGTGATTTCATTTTGTTACGTAAGGGATATGATAATAATTTCTCTGTTTCTTTAGTATACTCTTCACGGAAGTGACTAGTATTATAAGTTTGTGATGAAGTTTGTAACAGGCAGAAGGAGACAAAAAAAACACATAAAGTACATATATCCTTGATCAGCTCGATTAGACAAATTGATTAAGCCATGTCCGTCTGTATGTATGCAAACTAGTCCCTCAGTTTTTGAGCTAGAGAACTGAAATTTTGCACGAACCTTTCTTTTTACCATACGCAGTACATTTGCCGAAACCACCCGAATCGGCCCACTACGGGGGGTACGTCCCATACAAACCACCCATTTGAATTCATGTCCTTATTAGAGAAACTTTTTTGATTTTTGTCCTATCGAACTGAAACTTGGAAACTATCAGTTATCAGGCCCAGGACATTTGTCAGAACCAACCGAATCGGACCACCAGGGAGGTACCTCTCATACAAACCACCCATTTGAATAATACAAGGAAACATTCACTGCGACCCGTGAAGACTATTTCATTCTCGGCATAGTCGAAGATAACCTTTTTTCTAGTTTTTGTATTCATTTTACTTTCATTAGTGGGACTTTATTTTCATCTGCTTTTTAATAATTCACCGAATTAGGAAAAAAAAGTATTTGCTAAGTTATTAAGTCTAAGTTAAAAAAACACATCAACTAAGTTAAATATTTAATTTTCTTTTCTTTTTTTTTTTTTTTTGTGATTAATATAAACATTAAATTTTTTTTTAGCATTAGTATAATTTTTCCACCCTCCTTTTGCGTACTTTGACGCTTATGAATTAATCTGCTTAGCTAAGTGTATGTTTCTTTCTTTAGTATATCAATTTTTTTTGACAACTAATATGAAATACTTTTCTGCTTCCTGTTTGTTTTATGTAAGATTAGTTTTGCTTCTTTTCACTTTTTTACGATATTTAACGATATAATATTAAAAATAATAGCAACAGAAATATGTTTCTCATTTTCAATTTATTTTAAATAACAATAATCATGTACTAAAATATTTGAAGGTATTATGTGTTGTTTGCTCTATATAATTGTAATTTTTATATGTTATCCAATATTCGTTATCATTTTATAATTGCTTATTGGTATCTTTTATTTTGTATTTTTTGAAATAAGAATTATTTGATATTTTTCAGCAAATGCATTCTGTCAGAAAAGTATCCGGAAAATGTAATTTATATTGATTACTGTTAGTGACCTTTTTAGGGTTCCGGACCCAAAGGGTACCAAAAGGAACCCTATTGCAGAGACTTTGTTGTCCGTCCGTCCGTCCTCGGATCATATCTCATACGCCGCAATAGCTATAGAGTTAAAATTTTCACAGAATGTGTAGTTCTATCCGAGCATCAGCAACGAATACTAAAACTAAATATTTTCTAAAACTTAAAAGGGTCTCCATACAAGAAACATTTTGGTTTGTATGGCAGCTATGGTTGGTGGCTATACATCAGAAACTTATATTGTCGAAATTTCAGTTTCATCGGATTACTAGGGAGGCTACCTCCCATACAAATCCCATTAAAATTCAGATTACTATTACAAAAACTTTTTGTTTTTTATTACATCGAACTGAAATTTAGACACTATAAGTTTCTAATATAGGCACTATACATCTGTTGGTATCAGACAAATCTGCCAACTAGGAGGGGTACCTCCCATACAAACCCACCATTAAAAGTCAGGCTCTTATTAGAAAAACTTTCTTGTTTTTTGGACTATTGAACTGAAATGTAGACACTATAAGTTTCTGATATAGGCGCGGTACATTTGTTAGAATCAGTCAAATCGGACCATTAGGGGGAGTACCTCCCATACAAGCCCCAATCTGGTACGGAACCCTCCGTGTATGAATCTGACTCGCACTTGGCCCATTTTTTTATTATTCAGAAGTGTTAATTAATGCGGTCGATAAAAATTACTCTTTTCTGATACAGAGTATAATATATTCTGTATATTGTATGTATTTTAATATATTATACTCCTATGCATTATAAAATTGTAGTTCATAGTATGTATGAGAATAGCGTATTTTAATTTCTCTTCATGTAATGAATTTATTGTATATTAAAAGGCCGGTCGCAAAGTAAACGAGACTTTTTTAAAATCTTTATTTATAGTTATGCTATCTTTTGAGTGCGAGTTGGAAAGGTACATCCTTCAGTGACGTTCTGACAAAATTTCATGACCAACGGAAAAATAGAAGCCGAGGTGTTGCTCTATAAGTGACAGTGTGTTTATAGCATCGATCGGTTACATTTGGCACTGAAAGGAAAGCGCTATGCCGATATTGAGACTGTACAAAAGTCGTCGACCGATGTTATAAGCACTTATGTATAAAGCAATAACTCGGCTTCTGTTTGGCCGTTGGTCATGAAACTTTGACAGAACGTTACTGAAGGATGTACGATCTAACTCGCACTCAAAAGATAGCATCACTTTAAATAAAGATTTTAAAAAAGTATAGTTTACTTTGCGACCGACCGTGTATATATAACTATCTATATATATATATATATACACGGTCGGTCGCAAATATATATATATATATATATACATATATATATGATAGATATTCATAATTTCATACTTAAAATAATACAATTTTAATGTTTATATTTTATTTTCTCATAGCATATCATAGATTCATGAATTTAAAGTTGTTATAACTTTGAAATCGCATTTAATGAACATTCAATTTTTTGTTCGAATTTATTGTCCACTATTGTGTACTAATAAATATATTATTTGTTGTTTTTTATGTAAGCGCCATCGATCACTTTAATGTAGACATATGAATACTCTTAAAATGTAGCTAAGTTGTTGGAAAAGAAAAAACAGTGCAATCATCAGTCCTACAATTAAAAATAAAATATGTTTAGGAAATAAAATTAAGAATAAAACACAAAATGATTAATTAAGTAAAAAGTTTTTAAAAGTGAAAATAATTTACTAAATGTTTTTGTCTTCTTTTTTCTCTTTTCTCTTCTATATCAAATGTATATTTTCATTAAATTG
The DNA here is from genome assembly GCA_037043295.1 of Amiota minor. Classification (NCBI taxonomy): domain Eukaryota; kingdom Metazoa; phylum Arthropoda; class Insecta; order Diptera; family Drosophilidae; genus Amiota; species Amiota minor. The sequence goes on from JBAMAW010001154.1 coordinate 32,569, forward strand.
TAGGTATATATGAATGAGTTATCTATTGTACAATATATCTTTTGAAATATGTAAAAGTTTTTTCCTCTGCCTTTCCATTTGAGTGATTGGAGGTGTGTGTTTTTATAATTTTTTTTTTTTTTTGTATTACTCAGCAAACTTTCATGACAAATTCTATTGTATTTTCGCATACAATGAGACCACCTATAATACAAACAACACCTTAATTCGAATCCGAATCAGAGTCACTGGGTGGCACAGGTGAACAAGCTGGTTTAGTTGCTGTTGGCTCTTCACGTATTGGACGTGTGGCAGCCAAATACGCATTCGTGGATTCGCCGTGCGTGGTTTCGATGCCAACCCTGCGAAAAGTTCATGAAATCACAATAAACACAAGAGACTTTTATCAAAATTTATCAACTATGTGCCAGAAATCTCTATCAACCCAATTCCAACCGTATTGCATTTTTCGGTGTGCTACAAATATCCCACTTTTATAAAAGCGGTTTGCTTAAACTCACCCTTATGTAAAGTTATTAAAAAAAAAAAAAAATGCACCAACAAATGTAGTTTATTATTTTACTCGGTAATCTGAATTTAACGAATTCAACTTTTCAGTTGGCTTAAGTACAACTTTCCAGTTTCCACAAATTTCTTTTGCATTAAAGGCAAAATACCCAAGCAGCGAAAAATTACCAAATCTTTGATATGCCAACCAGCTTGCATTTAACATTTATTTTTGAATTCAAATCTGCTTTTAACTCTATTAATTTATATATTTAAAAAAAAAAACTATAAATGTTAATAAGTTTAGTTAGTTTATTTTAGTTTTTTAATGCGTAGATAGTTAATAGTTTTATGAAAAGTTTTAATAATCTCATTGGTAAGAGTTGACATGTCTGCATTTTGTGAAAGTGCAGTTAAAGTCGGGTTTTACTTGTGTACTTATTTTGGCTTTTGTAGTGTGCGAGTTGTGAGAGGGAGTAAGGAATATCAAAATTATTGTTTTGCAACTGTCGCTGAGTGTTAACACAAGCAAGAAACACCAAAGAATAATCAACGGTGAGTTTCGCAACAGAGTCGCTACGTGTAAAAGTGATCAAATCGCAAACTTTAAAGTTCGGAAATGAAATCGCCCAAACTGCTGGCACACCTACGGATTCTTTTTGGTTAAATTGAAACCAACCGACCTCAAAACCGTCGGAGATTTCTGTCACATAGCCGAATATAAAGTTTATTTGATGATCGTTGATTGAGCCAAACTTACTTATACTCGTGTCGTGCCAAATAGCGTACATATTTCTCTGGTGGGTCATCTGCATCAGAATCTTGCACGCTGACCGAGCGTACGGTGGTATGCGAGACCTGCGTGGCGGGCATTGTAAATTCCACGAATGCGCAGGGCGCCAATTCACTTGGTATTTGATCATAAGATGTCAGAGCCATACGACATACCAATTGATGTGTTGTATAAGCACCTTGTGTATAGTAAAACAATCATATGAGAAAAAGCATAGAGAAATGCAAATTGAACTGTTTGGATACTAAATTATTGAATTTTATATAACAATAACCAACGTACCTTGACCCTCTTTGGGCAAGCGAGAACAACGCCAGACAATGGCACGATGGTGATGTTCATACTTAGCCTGACCTGATGTTACCTCAATTAATGACTCCTGCAAGGTATCAACAGCACCAAGTATACGTTCAATACCCTTAATTTTTCCTGTACGTCGATGTGCAGACTTAACAGAACCATATCTGTAATCGATTCAATATATTGTAACTTGAAAGCAATAAGAAATATGTAATGGATGCCGACCTGAAATGTTTCTCAACGCGGAACAAATAAATCCAACACTCTGGTATAGGAAAACGTACGGACACATCCTCACAGGGTATTTGACCTAGTTTACGTGATGTAAAGCCTGGTACAAGTATATCGGCACGAAGTTCAACTTTGTTGCCAGTTACGCACCAAGTCGCTTTTAACTGCAATGGAAGTTCACGATTCTTTGGTGGTCGCACACGGAAGCGTAAGAGCTCTATATAGTTGGCATCTGGTGGCTGGAACCTGCCATAATTAAAAAGTCACTTTGTGTTGCGTACAAATTGATATTATTATTCGAACTTACTTTATGGTACGCGTTCTTTCATATTCATCCTGATTGACAACACTATGAAACTCTACTGCTTCCAAACGTATCCATTCCTCAGTGGCTACTGGTATAATATCATGCCTTCCAACTACTTCTTTGCCTTGACGCCACATATCATTTACACCCAATTCAATTGTGGGCATACCTAATTTAAAGATATTAGCAAAAGAATATTGCATACATTTGGATTTCTTTAAATTAAAAGTTGTAAAAATATTAGCCTACCTGTAAGAAAAGCCAAAAAGAATAAACGAACACGTGCAATTTGTTTTAAGATTTTGCCTTCGCTATCTTGGTCCACAATCAGCTCATCTACTGCAGTTACTTGCACTTCCTCCATTTTATAGGTTAGAGCACGTTCACGTAATGCTGGCAGTCGAAAAAGTGCTTCCTCAATGCACACAGAGAATTGTTTCATGTCCTCATAATTCATAGATCCAATCTTAAAGAGCTGTGACGATTGTGGCGCATGTTCAACGGGTAAGCCGAGTTTTTTTAGATCACTGCCAAACTCTTTGACGCCTTCATAGTCACCAGCTATGGCATATTGTGCAAATTTGGTCAACTTATTTGTTATACGCTCCGCCTTAGTCACCTGACCAGGTCGCACACCAGGTCGTTCTTTATAGAAAATGTATTGCAGCTTCATTGTAAAGATTTTACCAAACTGGTCATATTTGTCGCGCATCCGATTTCAGAAACTGAGTACGTAGATGGCTGTAGTGGTAGTTCTCTGGAAGGGCCGCCTGTCGATTGATTGATCTGAATAACTGAACGACAGGTACATCATTCTGCGTAGCTCAGAATGTACGAATATTTTCTTCCAGAATCGTTGACCGGTCATTTTCTTCTTATTTGGCTGACGCAATTGCATTCCCCCACCCGTGTCGTCAACGTAATACAGCCGCGGGAATACCTCCAATGGTTGAGAAACATCTTCGTCACAAAGCGGCGTCTGAGGCGTATCTTGGGAATCTGTGCGATTCATTGTTGGCCCAGCCATTGTCTGTGGTAGCGCCGGAAAACCAGTATCCTCGAATGGATTTATAGCCGGAGAACTAGCACCAGATTGGCCACCAGCACGGACTGGTGGTAATGGTGGTACTAATTGAGGTTCAGCACCTTGCGTAGTATCACCTTTAGGTCGTATGACCACATTGATTTCTTTGTCAACTGATTCTACGGAGTCGGCACGTAGAGGTGCTTGCATTGAATAAAACTCATCGTCATCATTGCCAAAACCATCAGCTAATGCAGAGTCATCGGTAAGAATGTATACCGCTGGATTTATATTACCAAAAGCGCTGTCTCCCCAAGCTATAATTATGTGAATCAAATCTCTTAATCAAGAATACACCAAAACGAATGAGACAGAAGCATGTATTACATAGTTGTGGGAGTGAAAAAGGAGAATCGAAATAGAAAGAAAAGGGATTATATTATTACTTACCATCATCACCACTTGGCGTCATTGCTCCCGGAATCCACCAAGTCCATCTGATATACTGGAACATTATCCTTCTTTACCGAATCA
>JBAMAW010001156.1:0-35033 GCA_037043295.1 Amiota minor
TGAGGCGGCTTGAATACCGAAAACAAAAAAAAAACTCAAAGTCGACTGTGGACTGTATTTTTATTAACAGCAACTTAAGCACCCTCATGTGATCTTTAACATAAAGGAACTGACAAAAATCACGTGATCTTAAGCATAGTAAAAATTTCCAGCAAGTTCTATATGTACATTGTGACATATATAAAGAATGAAATTAATAAACATATGTTAGTGTTATGCAGCGTCAAAACTTTAAAATCGGATCGAATCAAGAAACAAAACCATGAAAGCTCAATTAAAGCTTAATGCTATTGAAAGCGAGACATAACATATTATAACTTAATTACGAAGCAAAAACAAACAAAAAAAAAAAAAAGAAACGAAAACATGAACCAAAAAAACAGTGTTCCTAAACAGTTATGATGAATAGATCGTACTAGATAATAGCGGGGCCAGAGTTGCCTCAGTCAAGTGTGGCGCAATGTTGTTGTGAGAGCTTCTGCAGCAGAAAAAGATAAGATCCGAGTCGACTCACTGATTGTGCGCACTCTCTCTCTCTCTCCCGCTCCAACTCTTTAAAGTTTAAACTCAAGTTTAACAACAACAATGAAATGACACCTTTTCTTTCCACTTATTTTGTTTTGCTCTTCCGCAAACACATTTTTTATGAGAAATATTTTTATTAAAAAAATTATACAAAACAATTTTGCCTTTCACAAATGCTAAATATTTATAAAAAACATTTCAAATAAAATTGTAAAGACATTTTGAAAATAAATATAGGTATTTTGCATTTGCATTTTAAATAAATGCATTTCAAATAATTCACATCTTTGATCAAAACTTAGTGTTAAAGCCTTTTTAGACGGTGAGTTCAGTCTCAGTCTCAGTCCATTTTCGACTCGAAATCCGCACCGATAGCCGAAACGATAACAAAAAATGGAATGATGGCCCAGCTTATTTGTCAGTCCATTTCGATGACATACTTACTTATTTTATTTACGAAGTTGGTTTCTATGTCGTTAATTTTGTTTTACAAATATTTTGTCGCCCGAGTTGTATGTTAAGGGCTCTTTCCTATTAGTATTGTGATAATTTATGTCTTTTCTTGTTTAATTTTGAATTTATCGTAATTTTCCTGTTTAGTTTTTCGTACTCTACCGATCCAGCATTCTTATGGGCTCTATTATGGTTGTTTATTATTATATTGTTTTGTTGTTCCTAATTTTTAGGGTTCCGGACACACAATTTGATCGGATCGCTAGGAAGGGTACCTCCCATACAAACCCAAGTCAGGTTCTTATTACAAATTTTTTTTTGTTTTTTGTCCTATCGAACTGAAGTTTAGACACTATAGGTTTTTAATATGAGAGCGGTATATTTGTTGAAATCAGTCAAATCGGCCCACTAGGGGAGTCCCTCCCATACAAACTCCAATCTGGTACGGAACCCTCCGTGTACGAACGAGGGGAAAATTGATAACATGATAGACTCTTTGGTTTTGATACAATTAGTGACAAATGGACTTAAATATTTTTTTAACACTTTTATATGGACTTGAAGTTGAATATCTAGGTTGGGTGATGGTGTAGCGGTGATAGGTTGGAAATACCATCTCGAACTGATAGTGAGGATTTTCGCCGTGTTATAAAAAGATTTGGTTTTAAAGACGTTTATTGGTAATTCGCTACAGAATATTAAATTTCCTGACGAACAGTTACTACTATCAATGGTGGTTTTTAAATGCTACATTTATGTTTCCAGGCTTATAAATGAACTTATGATTGTATTCTTCGAGTTGAGCTATCCAAAGTTTCATTTTTGCATTAATATTATATTACTAAGTGCGAAAGTAAGTATTGTAGTTGATGGTCAGCAAATGTTTTAACATTTTTTGATCCGAACAGGGAACATCATAGGGGCTGTGAAGCCTAAATAATTTGCAGCCATTCTTTTTCATTTGTTGTAAAATGTTTTTCGGACTTGCCAAGTGGCCGTGAAATGAAATTGATTTTCCTTCTTGAGAAAGGACTGCTCCAAGGGCATAACTAGAAGCGACCATTATTGATTTGAATGGTTTATCGAAATTAGGATAGTGATGAATAACATCTCTGAAACTAAGCAATTGCGTAATTGCTTAAATGAGTTACTTTATTGCTCGGTAAGGTTAAGTAGTAATTTTTTTGAAGGTGTTTTAGGAGTACGACCTATTTCTCCTCGTTATATTTCTGTTAATGGTTTTGTAATTTGGGCACAGTCTTGGATAAATTTGCGATAATGCCCTGTTGCTCCTAGAAAGGAACAAAGAAACTCGATTTCTTCTTTTGTCAAGTTGAATTTTATCGTTTGCTTTTTCAAGGGTATTAAAGACGATTTGTAAATTTTCTAAATGTTCTTGGAGTGTTTTTGCGAATATGATGATATTGTCGATATAAACGTTACATCTTATGCCGATACGTTTACGAAGTATATCGTCTAACGCACGCTGGAAAATTGAAGGCGCGATTCTAAGACCGAAAAGGAGGAGGTGTAAACTTATATTTTCCGTTATTCACAGAGAATGCTGTCTTTAAATATCTGATTCTTCGAGGGCTATTTGATTGGTAAAAATTGTATTCATATCCGGAATTGGATATTTATCAGGTATGGTATCTTCATTAAGTTTCCCATAATCGATGACCATACGTAATTTTTTGTTCCTGAAGCATCTGCTTTTTTTGGAACTACCCATACTGGAGAATTTTATGGTGATTTGGAAGGAGGTATGATACCGTCTTGAAGTAATTCTTCCACTTGATTATCTATTTTGGATTTAAGCGCCATTTGATATGGGTATGACCTGGAATAGTTTGGTCGTTCGCTTTTAGTACGGATTTCCGCATTTACATTTGTGACAATTGTGTTGGATAGGAATAGATGATTTCCCTGAAAGCGTTTTCGTTTTCTGGTGCCATATGATTTCATCGGAGTCATAGGTGACCGACTGATTCGAATTCTATTTGCTGGAGTGGATATTGATACTTTTGGAGTAATGTAAAATAGATTTGTTCGGTAAAATAACAGCAGAGAGACTTTAGGGTGTCGTTTCCGATGATGCCATCGAAAGTTTGCAGACCGGGTAATAAGATAAATTTTTGTTCATCAATTTCTTTTTTAAAAATAATAATGTTAACATAGTGGGTTGTTTGTGATTGTCCTGCAACAGAATTTACTGTCGTTAGGTATTGCTTTCTTTATGAATTCAGGTTTAACGTAATTCTTATTTGATCCAGTGTCTAATAGAAATTTAAGCACTTTCCCGTTCTTCATACTGAAAGGATAAATCGGAAGAGTGGAGGAAGCTAGTATAAAAAAATTAATACCATCGTTATAGGAAGTGCCGTTGTTTTCTGGGATCTCTAAGTTAAAAGTTGTTGGGTATTGTCTTCGCCATAATCCATTTCATCGGGGTATGGTTGTTCGTGGTAAGGTTGCTCATCATTATGCATTATTGTTTCAGTGTTGAACACCTTTTGTAGTTTAATCGATTGTTGTACCGACATTGCATCTGGTTTTTTAAAGGTATTTGAATTGGGCCTATTGTGGTACTGATTAGAGTAATCGACGTCCATAGGTACCGGTGGGTTTGGTGAAAATGATGGTCTGAATGGTGGTTGATTGAAATTTTGTTGAAGTCGAGGTTGATATTGTTGAAATGGTTGTTGCGGACGATATTATTGGAATTGTTGTTGTGGGCGTTATTGTTGGTTGTTAAATGATTGACGATATTTTCCCATATTTGGTTTAGGATGGAAAGTTTCCTGAGTAAGCTCAGAATAGAATGGGCAAGTAAATTTGGTTGGAAAGTGGCCTTTTCTGTTTGCGTTTGCATAGTTAACTCGATAATTTAAATTACCTAGCTTCAAACACATATGCAAAGTTTGGGTAAGATAGTTGGTTCTTTTACGTTCAAGAGACGGGGAAGGTCTCCATCAAGGCCTCGTAAAAAGGTATCCAAAGCATTATCACGATAAGTCTGTGTCATGATCAAGTTTAGGCAATCTATTTTGTCTAAAACAAAGACAAATGATAGAATACTTTTTGGGAAAATTCAGTGCTGGAATTATTTCGCTATATTAAATTGGTCATTTGATACTCTAGGGTTGAGATGTCTCTCTTGTCCTAGTAATGAAGCATTAAACAATATTTGAATCCAATCTAGTGGAGTTCTGTATGCTTCAAGAGCTGTATCAGCTTCTCCGACAATTTCATATCGAATAGGGTGCAAAATAGCGAAATATTTTGGTGTACTTTTATACTGTGCGTATAAAGTTAGAATTCTGTCTACGCCTTTACGACAAGATACTCTCCAGGCTTGCCTGAGATATCACGTAAAGTCTTTACAGTGTCAGGTATTCTTTCTGTGACACTGATATTTCGGGAAAAGTCTAATGAAGCAGAGGATATAGGTTCTTCTTGAGAATTAATAATTTGGTTGACTATACGGGCTATTTCTTGTAGTTGAACTTCTGAGACGTTCACAGTAGAACTGGATGGAGAATTCGGTGGTGAGGATATAGTTAGAATTGAAAGGTTATTAAACGTTTTAATTAAATTTTGCATAAGATTATATTTATGTTGTATTCTTTTTTTTCCTTTTATGTTTTCTTTTATTAATGGTATCAATTAAATATGATTTTATTTCTATTGAATTTCTTTCTTTTCTTTTCCTTTTATTTTTTCCTATTATTTATTATTATTTTTTTTTTTTTGGCGATACGACATTCAAATATTGGGGCACCATATATCATCAAAAAGTTGCAAGCAACTCAAAACAAATCCGTACGTATAACTGGTGCACCATGATGTTAGAAACACCATACTACACCGTGACCTTAAGATGCCAATGATGATTGAGGAAATATATTTTTTCAGCAGCCATTACCATGATTCCTTGCTAAAGCACCTCAGTCCCATAGCAAGGGCCTAAATACACAACAGAGCTCCCCGTCGACTAAAACGGCTTCACCCCAACGACCTCCTCAAAAGGAGTTTGTAGATACTTAAGGTATCTTTTTCCTTTAAGCACATGTGACTTTCCTTTAACGATACCAATATGTAAAAACCTTCGGGCTGATTAATGTTGTAATAAAAGTGAAAAAAAAAACCTCCCTCTTTTTGAAGTGAAACTGCTTTAACGATTTGTAAGTCAGTTCCAAAACGTTATGTTAATCAAATGGGATGTTGTGACGTTGATGGGGATACACATTGCACATTGGCTTGTTTGTCTGCAGCGTAGAGAATGAAAATTTATGCGAGAGTAAGAGACAGATAAAAAAATGCTGTGTGTTTTTACGAAAAGCGTACGAACAAATGGCCGAGCGAGAGTCCGTTGAGAAAGGAAGCGTGTGGGTCGCTCACTGATCGACGTACGTAAAACCCAAGGCCTTGCTTGTGTTGTTGATGCTTTGTTGGTGTTGCTGCTGTTTGCTTTTGTGCACAACATATCAATAACAATAACACATCTGCCTGCAATTACAATTGTTGCGTTTTCGCTCTTCTCTTGAATCGTAATTGTGCTCAAGGAGAGAGCGAATTTCATTCATGCTTTTCATTTGTTTAAATTGTGTACATGTCGCTGAGGCTTTGCTATTATATGCCATAGAAATAAATACGTTGTTTTCCCCAATTATTTAGATTATTAATTATAATATGCTTTCAATCTTAAAGTTACTTGTATATGTATCTATTGTAAGTTGTTTGATTTACACTGGCTTTTAAGTTCATAAATTATCATGGGATATCCAAGCTTAAAAAGGGTGAGCTACAAGCATACAAGCTTGCATTTTCCAAGTATGTATGATGATGTACTATTTTCATTGAAGCAAGTAAATAAACGCATTGAATATAAAATTATATAGGCTGAACAAATCGCTCACAAAGAAGAGCAGAGACAATTTGATGTTGGGTATCACCATCTTTGAAAGAAGAAGAAGATCTCTCTCTCACTTTGCAAGCGCCTTGTCTAGTCTATATAATTTCATAGTCCTTTCATATTTCACAAAACAACACAAGACAAAACAAAGCGAATCAAAGAAAAAAAATAATATTGTATTTGTCAATAACTGACGATGATTTAAACGAAGCTATTGTTAATCAAAATTTTTCTTTATTTCACAATTTTACTGTTTGCTTTATTTCTTTTCACTAGTACTCAAAGTTTTTTATTTCACATTATTTTTTTGAAATACTCAATTTAATTTTATAACATTTTGTTTATGCGTTTTCCTTAACATTTTCGTGTTCTTTTGATTTCAAACTTAGAATTTTTATTTGTTTTTTGGTGTGTGTGGTTTTTTTTTTCAAAATTTTACTTGTTTATTTATTTTCCGTTTTACACTTATTCACTAACGATTGTAGAGGCTGGGTTTACAACCCCCCTTTTCATAACCACATTTTAATGTTACTACTAAGGAGCCAACTACAATAACACTTTGACCGCGAAATGCACAAAATTTTTTGTTTATTTTATTAAAAAAAATTATATTTTAGGATAACATTATTTATTATATTGGTATTTATTAGCGCTATGCACGTTTTTTTTTTTTACAGCACTATGTGCTTCTTTGAGTATCTAATTGTAACTATCTCTAACTCACTTCAGCTTCCACAGAATGAAGCTTCGGTCATGCTGGTCTACGCGACAGAAAGTGCACTGTCAGTGACAAGGGTTTTAATGAAGAGAATCTTTGAGTTGGGAAAGAGAATCTTTGGATTGGAGAAGAGAATATTTGAATTGGAGTACGTGACAGAATATGCACTGTCAGCGGCAAGGGTTGCTATGGATTATGCTGGGAAAGGGACTTATGTAAAGTTTTTGGATATTGCATCAGCCAAATAGTGTGGGAAGCGGACATTGCGTCAGCGAAAATATTGTGGGAGTAATGATCATGATAATGATGATAGCATTGTGGGAACAATGCTCATGTTAATGATGATAATACTAGAGATATAAAAGAGTTTCTTAACTTATGTAATATAGCTGTAGATAAAAATAAATATAAAAAAAAAGAAAAAGAAATAATAAGTTAATACTAATGAAGCAAGTTGCATAGTTGCATCCTTTTTTTTAATTTTTTAACGTTGTTTATTTTACGTTTTTCCAAAGCCGCACATACAAACGTTTATGCTGTTTTTACTTGAATTGTCTGTGGTTTTGTTATTGTTGTAGAAACGCAAACGAAAGAGAGCAAATGTGTGCCTCTCTCAAAGCGGACACAACGATCGATTTGAAAATTTCGATTAAGACCTGAAATAGACGAAAGACCGAATATTAACGTTAGAAACACATTGCTTTTGTTGCTTTGTTTTAGTTTTTATGTTGTTGTATTTGATTTTGTTTTTTAATTACATTGCTTTATAATGTTATATGACAATGTTAGATGAAAGCTCGAAGGCAGACCCGCTCCGCTGTGGCAAGTTGAACGAAGGATCAGTTAGTTGAATATTCGAAGGCAAGTGTTTATTGACGAGCTAGGCAAACTGTTAGTTATGGTTTGCGCAATTACTGCAGTGATGCTACTTGTGAATATGTAGGATTGCAGGACTCTATGCATATTTTGGGGTAGTAAACATTTCATTTTGTAAATCAAACCCTCATGCCATACTCGATCAAACGCTTGTGCTACATCAAGGAATACTGTTGAGCAATATTCTCGCAGTTCAAAGTTTCCGAAGTAACTCTGTTGACTTGCTCAATCGTTCCATGTTTTGCTCGAAAACCAAATTGATGATATGGGATTGAACTATTTGCTTGTAACTGGTGATTGAGTTTGGTTTTAAGGACCTTCTCAAATAGCTTAGAAAGACATGGAAGCAGACTTATAGGCCTATATGAAGAAGGACATGTCTTATCCTTCCCGAGCTTTGGAACCATTATAATAACCGATTTCTTCCATTGCTTTGGAAACGTACCCAATTGAAGGATAGCATTGAAAAGACACGAGAGAAAAACTATTGCTGCATTTGGAAGTTCAGTTATCATTTTTGGCACGATTCTATCATAACCAGCAGATTTTTTGGATTTCCGTTGAGTCCTTATAATAGATACAATTTCACTAGAGCTAGTTTTTAATGGAGACATATTTACTGAATTTAAGATTGTCTGGTGAAGCACAAATTTGTTAGTAGGTAGATTAGGTTGAAACACGTGCTCCTGATGATTGGCAAATACATTAGCCTTCTCTTCATCGGACTGTGCCCAACTTCCGTTTCTGTCTCTAATAGGTGAATCCAGCTCCACAGGAGTTTTTAGCGAATTTTACGCTTTCGAAAGTGAAAATCTAGTGTTTGTGGGTGATAGGCTATAGTTATAGCGCCTTTGTGCCTCGAGGTGGTCGCTTAAAAGTGCTTTGGCTAGTTTTTTTGTTGCATCTTTTAGCCTTAGTTTAGCAGTAGAAGATCTGTGCTGTTGTCATTCTTTTCTCAATCGTCGTTTAGAAGCAACCAATTCTTTAATTTCCCTATTTGAGAACGATTTTCTGCTGAACTTGTGAGCAACAATCGTAGGCGTTGATACCTCAGCTGCAGCTCCCAATACGGCACTTAACTCATTAACAGATTTGTCAAAGTGAAAGTGATTTCAGAGTTGATCGCAGGTGCAATTTCTATTTGAGAACTAATATATTTTTTATTTTACAACCAATTAGTTTTGTTAGATATAAGTCTATAAGGGCGATCCTCAAATATTGGAAAAGCGAGTAAAACGATATCAACGGGGGAGTGATCGGAGGAAAGTTCATAAAGAGTAACTGCTGATATGAGGTTTCTTGGCATATTGTTTGTGATACCAAAGTCGATGATATCGGTAGTTTTTCTTAGATCCGACGGCCATTATGTAGGCCTACCCGGAGAAACGAAGTCTAGCTTGTTTTTACAATTTACAAGAGTGCTGTAAAGTTGCCGACCTTTTCGATTTACTAAACGAGAACCCCAATAAGTGTGTTTAGCATTGTAGTCACCGGCCGTCAAAAATCGTGCTCCAAGACTATCAAAGCAATATTTAAACACATCTGCAGATATGGAAAATCATGGAGGACAATATACAGCAGATAACGTCAGATTACCATAACGCATTTGCATCTGAACCGAAGTTGCTTGTAGATAACTAGATGAGTATTGCTCTAGGGTCTGTGTTTAATACGCTTTCTTATAATAATGCATATACCACCATGAGCCTTTCCATCCAGATGATTTATTGTATAAACTAAGGAATCTGGTATAAAGAACTTGTTTCTGCTAGTCAAATGAGTCTCACAGACTAACATCACATCTACATTGTTGTCCTCTAGATACTTCATCACTCTAGTTTGTGCTGTGAGACGCCATTTGCGTTCCAGTGAGTTATTTTTAAAGAAGCCATTATGGGGAATTTAACTTATCCAAAATTTTCATTTGGATTTTCATCATCTCGTGAAAAGAGTTTTGCATCATTAAGATTGATTGATTCAGGGTCTGTAATAAATTCACCAACATAGAGTTCACACGCATTTAGAGTTGGGGTAGTTGTGAGATTGGCTTATTATGTTGAGACATTGGAGCCTTAGGCTTCACAATCTTTTTCGCAGTTTCTAGTTGAACGCTTAAGCGCAGAGCACCTGCATACGACACCTTTGAAGTTAAAGGAATATTAGGTGGTGGACACATAACCGTCCCTGATTCTGTACGATAGCCTCACGGCTAAAATGGGCGGAATTTTTTTGTGACTGCAACCTGTTCTTCAACTCCTTATATACAGGACAACCTCTATAATTGGCTGGCCCCACAGTTACTGCATTTTTTAAGATCAGGATTATCGCGACTTAGTTTACAGGTTGCGTTAGTTTCTTTTATATTACCCTTAGTAATAGGGACAATATGAAAGTTATTCTTGCCAACTATTCTTCGGATAGCATCTACAAGCCTATTCAAGCTTTCTTCATGAACATATATTGGAGGAGGTTTCGCGGTTTTAGGTTTTGATGAGTTTTTGTCATCGTTTTTAGCAGGTTCATCCTTTTCAGCAAGTAGTTGGAACCTATTACTTTCCAAAATCGTTTTCTTACCATTATTATTTTTTTGCGTGCTTAGTTACCGCTAATTGTGGATTTGTATGTAGCGTTCAATACCTGTCTGCACTGCCGCTTTATTTTTCAGAGTCCCGTTCTGTATGCGCTGATTTTGACTACCTGTTGGTGATACAGTTGTCTATTTGATTGCTTTAGCTTGCGTAGCAGAATTTTTTCTATTGCTTGCTTGTTCTGGCGTTGGGTTGTTATAATCGCTATTAAATGTTTGCGTGTTTGTTGTTGTTACAGAAACTGCATGTGATGACGCAATCGAAGTAGTAGCTAAGAACACTGAGAACACTGTTATTGTTCCTGAAACTGCACTAGCTGTTGAAGTAAAAGTTGTGCTTTGTTTTGTATTTTTTGCAGTGTTAAAAACAGCTGCTTCTGGGTTTGAATGAAAAGGCGGTTGAGGGGAAGATCACTGGGCACTCCATGGGAGTGAGTAACTAGTGCTTACTGCGCTAGAAGTTAGAACAGGAGAGCAAGATCGTGCTCTATCAACGGGGGGCTGTGCGGTCAATGAGGAGTAACGAACCTTTGTTTTTGTTCCTGGTATCATTAGCGACAAACGAGAAGTAAGCATTTCTCGCTGTTATTTTTGGTGCTGTTAGGCTTTGATTAAAAGCAAATAAAATAAAATTTATTAGCTGCAACTTAAAGGTACGATCAGTAAGACTGCTCGAAGACGAATGAAGTTAACTTATAATTAAAATTACAAGCTAACAAGGTATGGAGTACTAGCATCAATGGCTATCGGCTCCGGCGGTGGTATGAAAATTACATCAATTCGGTATAATAATTATATAAGGTATTTACATGATAGTGATATGATAATATCAACAATAACAATAAGGTAATAGTAATAATCTGTAAAAATAAGTATAATCTATATCTATCTATACATATTATAAAACAAAGTCGCTTTTTTCCTTTAACCGCTTCAATCTTTAAAAATACGCAACCTATTTTGATGCGATTTTTTTTAATAGATGAGTGATTGAAGAGGAAGGTTTATATTTATAATAACATCCATTAAATAGTGCAGAAATACTGTTATTTTCACTATACATAGACCTATATGCCTATCTTTAAAATTAATGTAGTAGGCATAGTGTTATAATTCATGGAAAAAGCATTTACTGTCACTACAATATTCCAGCTTCTCATTGTTTACACAGCAAAGTTTCTTCAAATGTGATTTTAGATTTTTTTTATTCAAGTCTGATTATTACTATCAAGAAATTAAAAAGTCATGTCTGGAAGACGTCGTCGTTCGAACATAGGTCGTAGTACAGCGAATGCCAAAAGAGTACGTTCAGCAAGAGATGAAGAATCGTCAACGGAACGTGAGGCTCGCCTCAGTCAGCTTCGGGATAGATATAGAGCACTCAAAAAATAGTATGACCCCGCAAAACTCGAGAACGGCTGGACCAATTTTGATGGTTTTTGGTTTTTTGTTGTACTCATGGAGTTACAGTCAGGTTCTTTGCTACATTTGGATATGCCATTTTTAAATTTTTTTTTTATTTGGTGCAAAATATACTGAACCGATTTTTTTTTAAAGAACAAATGATTCTTAAAGTTGCTATTGTAGAATATTAAAATATATTGTAAATTATTAATTACACATTTTACAACAAAGCTTTTTATAAGAAACACCCAATTAACGAATAGAGGGTGTAGCAACGCACGCCGGTTAACGCTAGTATAATATATATAAGTTGCCTTCATGTTGTCTTTCAGCATTTCTGAGATGTCGCTCTGCCAGTAATTTGATGTGCAAATTATTGGGGCGATACAAGCTTATTTGGCAGATTTATCTGCTAGCTCGTTCCCAGAAATGTTGACGTGTCCTGGTGTCCAGATCAAAATCATGTTTCTATTCGCTACAAGATTTTTATTATAAATCAATATTAATATTGATATTTTTAATGCAGTTTATTGCCGAAAGTCATTTAATTCCGAATGTATACCTACTGTGCCTTTTAATATATAAGTTAAGAATCGAAATATTGTATTTCACAAATATTTCCCATCCCACACTATTTCTCTGACGCTAGAGGAGAAACTCTTTTATTTCTCTAGTATCATGATAATAATTATCATGATCATTATTCCCATAACGATATGATCATTATCGTGATCATTATTCCCTCAATATTTTCGCTGACGCAATGTCCGCTTCCCACACTATTTGGCTGATGCAATATCCAGAATCTTTACATAAGTCACTTTTCCAGCATACGCCATAGCAACCCTTTCCGCTGACAGTGCATATTCTGTCACGTACTCCAATTCAAAGACACTCTTTTACTCCTCTTTAATTCAAAGATTCTCTTTCCTGACTCAAAAGTTCTCTTTATTAGAACCCTTTCCGCTGACGGTGCACATTTCGTCACGTAAGCCAAGCATTAGCGAGGTTTCGTTTAAGACAAAGCAAGACTTAAGTTTTAGTTTTAAAACAACTCAATACAGGCACATAGTGCCGTCATTAATAAAATTTTTATTGAACTAAAATTTATTCGTTTGTTTAATTTATTATTATCACTTCTGCACAAGTAGATAGTTATTTCTTGGTGTGTTCTTAATTCTAAAACAGTTACCCTATCGAAAGGATGTTCTTCGATTGTTATAATATTATTTTTTAAAATATTTCGTTTATTTTCGATATCAATTTTGGTCAGTAAATATTGGAGGATATCGGTACCGATTATGAACTGATATATGATATATAGAAGCGATCTTCCATCTACATTATGTTCTAAATTGAATTCTTTAGGACAAAAGGTGTGAACATCTTCCCAATAGTAATCTTTTTTATTACCTGTTGAATATTCAATTGGTTTGATTTTTAACCTTTTAAATTGTTTTTAATTTTGGCTGACTGAGCTAACATTTATAATTCCGGTATATATTAGTGTCAAAAATTCTTGCTTGTTTATAGTTATATTATTTATTTATTTATTAGAGCTAAGATTATAATTACAAATTATAACCTAGGATTTAATATGAGCAGAAGCGACAGAGGCCTTCAGCTCAGGGGAAAGTTAAGAAGGAATGGAGAAAATTAAAAAAGTGCAGAACCAGACGTGCCATGAGCGGGAATCGAACCCGTGACTCTTGGGATGTCAGCAACAGTGCACTAACCTCTGGGTCAACGAGCAAGTATATAAACGAAATTATTTCGAATTTCATTACCGACTTCGTCATAGTTCAGCTCTTCAATGCTTTTGTGCGCTACATTGAATACCTTTTGAAATTAACAGATTAAATTTAAACGCACATTTCACTCATCTTCTAAAATTCACTAAGCGTACTAGCAGCCAAATACTTTTTTGTCTTTTTTAATTGTTTAACCGTGGAGGTGGTGGTAAATTTTACCCTTTCTTTACATTTTTTTGAATTACTCTCTTCCATTGCGCTCTATCAATTTAATATTCTTAGTATCTTCTCATATCGTGCTCTTCATTACTTAATACTGTTTTGGCTGTGGTATGCATAGCATGACCGGAGCAATGCACATGCTGGTAGAAAAATTACCACTCGTCAACGTTTACGTAATTTCCTTGAAAATATTTTACCACCACGTCAGCGTTAGTGTATCTATTCAGTAGACAAAAATTTACCACACATCAAATTTAACGTAAGATTTTCATAGAATTATTTTTACCACTCGTCCATTTTGTTGTTGGTAAAGAATTACAATATTTATTTTGAAAACGTTATATTATTCATTTTTTATGTTATGTAAATATGTATGTGAATATGAAGTAAACTATTTTTATGGAAATAACGGGTTCAAGTGGTCAGCATTGGTTTAAGTTTAAGATTTACATACCAAAAAAACCAGCGAAATATGGCATTAAGATAATGTCATTGACTGATGCACGCACACAGTATCTTTTGAATGCTTACATTTACTTTGGAAAAGTCAGATGGAGTTGGTCGAACAAATGTAGAAAAACGACTTGCAGTACCAACACAATCAGTAATAAGGCTGTGCAATATATTAGAAGGTAGTAGATGAAATATTACTGCTGACAACTGATTTTCGTCCCTCCAGCTAGTAGAAGAACTAAAAAACCGACAAATAACTTACTTAGGGACGCCGAAAAAGAACAAAAGAGAGATTCCACCAGAGTTTCAACCCAAAAAAAAAAAAAAAAATAAATAAATAGACCGTTGGGATCCTGCATATATGGTTTTACCAAAGATATAACAATTTTATGCTACGTGCCTCGTCAAAACCGTGCTGTTGTATTATTATCCTCAATGCATCACAAAAAAGAAACTGATCAACTCACTTTAAAACCTGCAATGATTACAACAATACAAAAGGTGGAGTGGATGAGCTTGATAAGAAATGCTCAATATGTTCATGCGGTCGACGTACACGCCGCTGGCCATTAGCCATATTTTATAGAATTTTGGATATTAGTGCTGTGATCGCGTACTTTATTTGTCAATCTTCGAAAGATTTTGAGAACAGCTCAAGAGGAGACTTTTTAAAAAAGTTGGCAAGACAAATGGTCTTACCACATTTGCAAAGACGACAACACAATCAAAAGCTTCCTCGGTCTTTACGAGACACAATTGGTGACATTTTTGGGACCGGATTCAGTAGCTCCGCCTCCGATAGAGTCGATCCCTATTGCTCGTAAATTATGCTACATATGCCCGAGTAGGCTAAAGCGAAAAACTACACACAGTTGTCTACAATGTTGTAAGCCAATGTGTATGGGCTGCAGCAAACGTGTATTTGTACACTGTACAAACACAGAATTGGATGAATAAAAAAACCTCCATAAAGGTTGACCTGTATATCCTACAATTGATTTTTTTTTGTTTATGATCTCTTTTATTTCTTTAAATATATACATTTAGCTGTGAAGAAATGCATTTCAAGTTTTGAATTATTTCTATTTTATATGGTATAAGTTATTGCTGTTATGTTTTTTGAATTAAACAAAAGAGGTTTGTGAAATCAAATGCCTGTTTTATGGAAATGTATAATAAAAACTGATATTTTTTAATTTTTAGAAATCTGGTAGCTTATTTTTAAAAACAAATAATTATGAGGATATGTTTTCTATTAAAATTTTTTAATAAAATTAAAAGGGGTAAAATTTACCACCACGTCACTGACTACGTCCTAAAATTTCACCTCCATAGTTAAAGGTTAAATATAGCCTCAGCCTTTAATTTAAACAATATAGCACTTTTTTCACAAGTCGCCATAGTTTATACAATTACTATTCAAAAACAAAAAAAAAAAAACTGATCAACGTACCGCAATATAAAATGATACACGATTCCGTACATGGTGCTTATGTATTTTTCTACGCATTGTTCAAAAAACGGAATTCGCATCAGATTAAAAATTGTTGATGGAGGGCCATCAGTTGAACACTAAGTCTAAACTAATAAGACTACTATCGTTTATTGATGACTCAGGACTATTGCGTGTGGGTGGTCGCATTCAGCACTCTTTTGTCAACGTTGATGTTAAACATCCAATTATTCTGCCAAAGACATCACCTATATCACTGCTTCTTATGCGACATATTCATGAAGTCCATCTTCATTCTGGAGTAGAGTCTACATTCGTGCTCACGCGCCAACAGTATTGGATTCTTGGCGCGCGGAATATTATTCGAAGTGTTGCTGATTGACGAGATTGACTGCGTTGATCTGGTTTTGAGCTCGATCGCCTGCGTGACCGGGATCGCGTTTTCGTAGAACCTTTTTGACAGGTCCGCCAGAGCTGCTTTAAAATATCGAAACATTCAGTTTGAGTCACGCCAAACAATTTCTACTGCGGGGTGATAGCGAATCAGCCACTTTGATAAACTCTGCTGCGCTTCCCTGCGTTGCTGCAACTATGGCCTGAGCAGCTTCAGGCAATCTCTTTGTCCATAATCCCTTCAATGCTGATTCGCCCAGTGTTGGGGCGGCCACTCTACTCATCTCAAAGTACAATTCTGATGGCTTTTTTAAGTATGTATATCTTTTAAAAACTGAATGAGTGGTTCGGCATCACCTGCGGCAAAGTTGATGTTAAGTCACTTGTGCGCTCATTTCATTTTGATCCCACGTCAAAAAGTTTCAAATACATACTTACACATTCACCTTAACTTAAAGGCACCTAGACACGGTACTACATTGCATGTTCAACATGCGTATATGTATGTTGTCAAGCATCCAACGTCAAATCGCAATTAAATTGTCGTCCGTCATCGAGAAAAAATGAGAAAATGAATGTTAATCCCAGGTAGTTGGATGCTATATACATCATACATATACGCAATGTATGTAGTACTGTGTCTATGTGACTTTATGATCCGTTTGTTATACTGGTCCACGACGTGATTTCCAAAATACAGTCGAATGCTATTAAAACATTGCATATGCAATCATTTCATATCGCTCTCAAGTCAAAGAATTTCAATTACATTTAATTTCATATTGTATCGTATTGATTCTTCTCTCTCTCTTTCTCTCTCCCCCCACAATATCACAAGCAAACTATTCTTGGCAATACACATACTCACACATTCACCATAACTTATGTTGCTTTGACCATTTCATTCTTTTCTCTTTCTCCCCTTGCACTTTTACGATTTATAAATCTTTATTATTAAACTTTAATAATTTTATATTAGCCCATTCCAAGTTTTGTTGTATTGCCTTTCATTTGATGTATTTACAAAATTGATGGAAAATAAAAATAAAACTAAAGTGTTAAAGTGTGTTAAAGTTTAATTAATTCGATTTTCCGCTTTATTAATTTTTATTTATTTATTACTATTAAACTTTAGTAAGTTTATATTAACCTAAAATGAGTTTTGTTGTACTGCCACTTATTTGTTGTAGATACAAAGCGTTTATAAAAATATAAAAAAAAAAAAACCACAACAAAATTTTAGATTTAAAAATCACGTCTAAACACTACCCACGTGTTTGGTTTTGTCTCAATGCATGACATGACATTTCATATGACTAATATAACATACCAACAGCACATAACATAGATAACATAACGTTGTACGTTCGAACTTCGATCAACAACACATATCATAAGATAAGCGATGGAAATAGGGTTGCCTCCGTGGCCAAGTGCAGAGAGCAGGTGTTTCGTAGTGCGCTCCACGTGGGTTCGAATCCTGCCCAAGGCAATATTTTTCGCTTACTTATGACATACAATTTTTAATTTGAATTTAAATAAATGGCACGAAAAATCTCGTAACCAAACATTGCCTATGACGATTTAAAATTTCACTCTACCGAAACCAGAAATGTTTCACATCAAAAAGATTTTCAAATAAGAACATTAATATGACCTTGGTGTTTGTATGAAAGGTACCCCCCTAGTGATCCGATTCGGCTGATTCCAACATATGTGGTAAAAAGTGCAAACTAAGTGCAAAATTTTACCTCTCTAGCTTTAAATTTAGAATTTATGCCAAAAAAAATGGACTTTGGAACCATTGCAATGGTCTTATTGCATTTTGCATTTTACAGTGCAATCAATTGCTTCATTTTGCTCTTTTTTTTTTTTTTATTATCATCATATTGAACATCTGACATTATCTCTCTGCGTCGCTGAATCAGGATATCTTCAGCCATATTTTCTTGATAATTATTCCAGAGAAATTAAGAGTCGGTCACTTGGCAAAATATTACAATAATGGCAAACAAATGCCTCAATTATCTCGCTGACCAGCAAGTAGCAGCTTCCGAAATTGTATTATCCCAATGGGAATTATCTTATCATCTCCTTGCAAGCTGCTTGATACGTATTATAAGTTGCGCCTTGTACAGTCCAGAGCTAAAAAAGCGAAAAATGATGGACCTTTTACTATATGAAGTAACATTTTCAAATAAAAATATTCGGGATGAACTAAATAAATCCTCACCAGTGCATTTGTTTTTTTTTTTTTACATCAGGAAACTCTTCGACTGGAGCCCCTTGTTTTCTACGTTAGAAGGTCTTAGTCTTTGTCATATGACAAGATTTTTGCAAAATTGTCTTGAACACATAATTTAAAAATTGTGTTAACGTTGTATCCCGTGGACTTGTAACAATATCGGTAATGTTGCCTTCAGTAAAATAAACTCTCTGGCAATTTTCTGAATGAACGGAGAGATGGGTAATTGTGGGCTCTCCAAACTGCTTCCAAGCTACAGATGTAACGGCCAGACTGATATTTCTCTACCTCATTTGGCGATTGTATGCTCACTGTATCTGGATCGGTACCTTTATTAATATATTTTATAAAATATTGTTATTAATAGAACTACACAACTCTACGTTGATATGAGCGTCGAAAATTTTTAAAAGCAATGAGTTATAGGGAATGATCTTCTAGCAGACGTCGAAGATATTTAGGATATCCGTTTGTTTGGCATTGGAATGATTTCGGAAATTTTTTGGTACACTTGCCTTCACGCATACATAGGGAATTAGAATTGAAAGATCCGCAAGGACCACGTATCATTTGTTTTTTACAATTTCGTATACAGTTGGATCAATTTCTTTATTTGGTAACTCCGCCGAAATGACTCTATCAATTTGATCAGGTCTAATTTTATTCATTTCGTTTCTGCCCAGTTCGGGTTACATGTTGCAGTTATAAATAGATCAGGATTACCGTAATCTCTCACACAAGTCATGTCTCACATAAATCATGGCATCCTGTGTTTTTCATGCAAATATCGAGGCCCTCCAGTGAATGGTGAATGGTATCACTATCTGTCCAATTTCGATGCTGTGCTAATTCGACTGTAAAGCATCCTAAAGATGAACGTAGTTTTCAGCTCTCAATTCAGTTTGGTTGTTTTGTATGTAAGCTAATCGTTTCGATTGAACTTTCGCATATTGATCGACTAAGATTGGTAAATGGATCAACTTGAGTAATATTTATAGTATATCCGTCTTCTTCCCGACGTAGCATCAAAGGATACTGTAAGCTGTCATAAGGTCGGTGCAACTCGGATATTCTATGCAAGTTGTCGTCACTATTGTGCAATAAATTATATCGTTTCACGAATTATTGTTCAGCTTCACTCGTAAATGGAGCATTATAACGGCCGATGTGTTCTCCTGCAGGCACTTTATTTGCGGTACGCTCTCAATAGCAGTTTTGAAAGACTGCATGTAACTGTTATGGGAATGTAACAAATCTTGTAAAAGTCTTACCAAACCTTGATCCATTGGTTGGCCGACACTGTTACACCTCGCAGATGCTTGTGTTTTGCCTACGACCTATATATAAACGACTTGGCATAATTGATGCTTTGATAAGAAAAGATGTTCACTAAACAAATGTTTCCTTTACCTTATAGTATGGCTTAAATGATAATAATGACGAGACTTAAATGATAACAATGATTACTTTAATATAATTCTAAAGTCACATTTGAAGAAACTTTGCTGTGTAAACAATGAGAAGCTGCTATATTGTAGTGGCAGTAAATGTTTTTTAAATTAATTATAACACTATGACAACTACAATAATTTTAAGAGCGAACATAACGGGACAATTCGCTCACGAAAAAACGCATTCCAATTTTATTTTTTCTTTTGGAATTTCGATTCAGTCTTTGGTCAATAAGTTTGTACAATTTGCAGTTTATAGAATTTATATTCTCTTTTTTAATCCTCTTTTGCACACATTAATAAAAAATTAAATGAAATGATGCAATTATAACAACATCACAGTCTTTATTTTTCTACGATCTCAGGGAAAAATAATTCAGAAAGAAAAGAACGAAAAGCGCAATACTCTTGTGCGCACTCAGTTATCAGTAACTGATAGGAGTAAATACAACAATTACGACAATACACAAAGTTCAAGAAGAGACATAGCATCAACAACTTAACAAACGTAAGTAAAATTTTGTGCGCGGTTTTGCAAAAATTTATATGTACAGTGATGAAAATGAATAAAATATTTTTAATATTTTTTTTTTTTTTTTTGCGTTCTTTATTATTTATTGCATCACTTTGAATACAACACAAAGCCTAACAATAATTGAGAAATCTTAAAAGCTAATGATGTTTTAAAAGTTTCTATAGTGGTGAGCTAAAGAAACTTTCCAGTGTTGCGTGGTCCTCCCAGGTTTATGGGGCAGGAAAGTCATTCCGACGAAGGCGCGTGCGACAACTCATATACGATAGTGATCGAGCTAGTGGATTAGGATGTTCCGAGAGCTTAACAAAATATTTTTGTTTCATTTTGTCCAATTCGGTTTTAATTAGTGGGACGTTAAGGTCTCTGTGGATATTCGCGTTCGAAATGTACCAGGGAGCACCTGTTAAGAAACGAAGTATTTTTGATTGGGCTCTTTGGATGACTTCAACGTTACTTGGGCTTGCATTCCCCCAAAGCTGGGAACCGTATGTCCAGATAGGCTTTATTAAGCTGTTATATAACAGCACCTTTAGATCGAGGCTTAGCCCAGATCTTGGGTTTAAGAGCCAGTGAAGAGACTGGGCTTTTAATTTCATAGAAATTTTTTTGGCTTCTATATGCTTCCGCCAGGTGAGTCGTCTGTCCAAATGTACTCCTAGGTAGGTGACTTCAGTACAGTGTGGTACGGTGGTGTTGTTAAAAGTAATGGACGGACAGTCTCTCTTGTTTAAGGTGAAAGTTACATGCTTGCATTTATCCGGATTGACTTTTATACGCCAATTGTCTAGCCAGTTCGATACCAGTTGTAAATGATCACTTAGCTCTTTCGTCGCTTTTTTGGGGCAGCGAGAGTGACTGATGATTGCAGTGTCATCCGCAAAGGTTGATGTAATAAGGCGAGGATTTAAAGGTATGTCAGCAGTGAAAATGACATATAAAAGCGGACCGAGAACACTGCCTTGTGGGACGCCAGCATTGATGTGGTACTCGTTTGAAGTGAAATTTTTGCATCTCACCACGAATAACCTTTTAGTAAGGTATGACTCTAGTAGTTGGTGTGAGCTCTGTGGAAGCACGCTTTTTATTTTGTGAATGAGACCAACATGCCATACACGGTCAAAAGCTTGAGCAACATCAATGAATATAGCTGAACAGTATTCTCGGTGCTCAAAAGCCGTTCTGATACCCATAGTGACACGGTTTACTTGCTCGATTGTACTGTGTTTTGATCTAAACCCGAATTGATGTGTGGGGATTATGTTGTTTGCGTTTATATACGGTATGAGCTTCTTAATAAAAATTTTTTCAAATAATTTAGATAGCACCGGCAGCAAACTTATAGGCCGATAAGAGGACACCATTGATTTGTCTTTACCAACTTTAGGGATCATAATTATTACAGACTTCTTCCAAAGTGCTGGGAAGTAGCCCACTTTGAGTATTGCGTTAAAGAGCATTGCAATGAATGATATTCCACAGTTTGGTAGCTCAATAATCATCTTGGGAGTGATGAGATCGTGTCCAGGCGCTTTCTTTGGGATTAAATTATGAATTGCTGCTCTTATCTCAATTGAATTAGTTTTAAGCACGCTGCAATTAGCCAATGGAGCGCATGGCTGTAAGGGAAGTTGAAACCCGTTTCTTGGCAAGTTTGGTTGAAAGACGGATTTGAGGTGGTTAGCAAAAGTGAAAGCCTTTTCCTCGTCAGATCTCGCCCAGTTTCCACTTTGATCCCGGATGGGGCTGTCAGCTGTTATTGGTGGATTCATGCGGTCTTGTGCTCTCCAAATCGAAAACTTGGTACTCGTTGATGAAAGGTTTTCAATGTAGTGCCTTTGGATTTTGCGATCTTCAGTCTTAAGAGCATTTCTTAACTGTTTTTTAGCAGTTTTGAGTCTTTGCAACGAAGCGGGCGATCGACTGATCTGCCATTCACGTCTTAGCCGGCGTTTTACTGAGACTAGCCGTTCAATTTCCGCACTGGTTAATACGACAGTATTCTTGGAGCCCGGTTGTACATTCGGTGTCGTGGCAACAGCAGCGCTCGCAATGGTTATGTTGAAATGTTCCAGAGACTTGTCAATGTCTGTTCCGGTATCAAGTTTTGGCCTCATACAAATGTGGGTGCTGACGTATTTTTTATACCTAAGCCAATCAGTCTTCCATGAGGTAAGCTTTAGGGAAAGATCACCTTTTGTGGGATGCTCCAGTAAGTGAAAAGTGACAGGAGAATGGTCTGAAGATAGCTCGGCATGAGTTTCCGTTGAAATCACACTACGAGAGATATTACGAGTAACTGCAAAGTCAATTAGGTCAGGAATTTTCCTTGGATCCGCTGGCCAATATGTAGGCCTTCCCGGAGAAGCAAAGTTGAGTTTGTTGATTGGATTTATTAATGTGTTGTAGAGCTGTTTTCCTTTAGGATTTGCAAGTCTAGAGCCCCAGTGAGGGTGTTTAGCATTAAAGTCACCTGCCGCAAGAAATTTGGACCCTAGGGTGTCGAAGAACTGCTTGAAGCACGATTCGGAAATCGAAAATCGGGGTGGACAGTAGACGGATGAAAGCGTCAAATTTCCATTTGAAGTTTCGATGACAATCGACGTAGCCTGCATATAGTTTTGCGAGTATGATACCGACTTATAGTGTTTTAGTCGCCTTCTGATGAGTATACCCGTTCCGCCATGTGCTTTGCCATCAGGGTGGTGTGTGGCGTAGAAGGAGTAGCCCGGGATCTCAAATTTATATTTATTTGTAAGGTGCGTTTCAGAGAGCAATAAAACATCAGTTTCTGTCTCGGATAAGTATTTTATGAGCTCAAGTTTGTGTTTCGATACGCCGTTTGCGTTCCAGGAAGTTATTTTGAACGAAGGCATTTTAAGTACAAAGTTTTTGTAAGATTAGATTTTGCGTTTTTAATATCTCTTGAAGCATATTTTGCATTAATAATGTAGTCTGGGACATACATTGTATAAAATTAGCAATCATATTTTCAAGAGAGCTATGTGGTGTGGGTGGTGTTATTTCCTGGGTTATACAATGCTGTGGGACTTCATTCTTCTGAGCTTGTTGGAGTGTACGCTTGGTAGTATCTGTTACTTTCTCTGGCACTACGGTGGATATTTGTTGCGAGCCAGGTCGCAGTGCGGATGCGTATGTAATGTTGGGAGTGGTAGTTAGGAAAGTACGTGGATCTTGCATCGTGGCTTTTGTCTCAGGTCGGTTATGGGCAGTTGCAGTTACTTTGCGCTGATTCATTCGGTTTTTCAGTTCTTTAAAAACTGGACAGCCTCTATAATTAGCAGTGTGATTACCCCAGCAGTTACTACATTTTTTTGATGTTGTGTCTGTTTTGTTTGCAGTGCATTTTGAAGACTCGTGTAGGTCACCACACGATACACAGACAGAAGGTAGGGTACAATACGATTTCGTGTGCCCAAATTCCTGACAGTTTGTACACTGCACAGGGTCTTTGCGCTTGTGAGGTTCCTCTACTGTGATTCTGCGGTGAAGCAAGTATTGTAAGTTGTATATTGGGTGAATGTTGTTTCTTTTTTCTGGTTTATTCACATGAGAGAGCTCGACCTTGAACATTGGCTGGGGGATTTTGCTTCTGTTCAAGATGTTTATCACAACCCTAGTTGGGAACCCTTTTTCCTCAAGAGCACTTTTAATTTCATTAGTGTCAACTCCAGCTTCTATTCCTTTTATAACCACTATCAGCCCTTTACTACTCTTAAGTTGGTACGTATAGTAGTTTTTGTTGGCATCACTGAGGAATTTCGAAACTATCCTGTAATTGTTCTCAGTGTAGATTTGCAGTTTAGTTTCATGCACTTTGCCTTTGGTTAACGGAACAATGTGAAAATTGTTGTTGCCGATAAGTTGCGCTATCTGTGATACAAGATTGTTTGAACTGCGCTCGCGAATGTAAATTGGGGGAGGCTTGGTTTGCTTGACTGCTGGGGCCTCTTCTACGTCGATGGGATCATTATCGCTGCTAAGAGCTTCAAATCTGTTACCTTTCAACACGTTGGGCTCATTGGTTGGGGTAGAAGAGGTATTCGATCTCTTAGATTTGTTTCCAGAGTTAGGTTTTTGCGGACTGAGTTTCCGTTTAATCTGCACATAGCGATCAATTCCAGTCTGTACTGCCGAACCTTTTGATTTTGCGGTCTCCTTCTTGTGCGGGATAACTGTTTCCGTTATTTTACTGCCGACAGGGCTTTGCTTACTTATTGAATGAATTTGACTTGCTGCTATAAGAGGAACAGAGTTAGCACTATAAGTTTTTTCTTTACCGTTTGTGCTGGATGTGTATGCTGTTTGTTCTCTCTGAACTGTATCAAATATGGGTGCCAAGGTTGTTGCAGTGACCAATGATGAAATTGAACAGGTAGTTGATGTTGTTGCTATTGATGCAACCGTTGTAGTAGCGGTTGTTGATGTTGTTGTGGGAGGTAGTGTACAGAGCATCACAGGTGAAGCACACTGTGAACTCCATGAGGTTTCATTGTTTGTGTTATAGCTTGTGATGTTGTTTGCATTGTTGTTTGTTTGGGCGGAGCTTGATTCTAATGACTGCGAGCGGATGGTGAAGTACCCGCAGTTGGAGAGCCTACGCTCAATCTGAGGAGCGCCAGTTCCACTCATCAGCGACACAAAAATTGGCCACGGATTTAAAATACCGTTGCACTTTTCGTTATTAAAGTATAATTTTGTTTTTGGTGTAATGCTTGTTTTATTTTTTATTTATTTTTTCAAAAAAGAATCAATAGCGCAAGTTTATTGACACGTCCTTACTCACCGACGATCAAACTTGTTGTTTTAATATTGAATTAATTATTTATGTACATGCAAATCCTTAGAAAACTTTCTATTTTCTTTAATTAATAGTGAAAACCGTATCAAAATACGTTGCGTAGTTTAGAAGTAATCAGTATTCTAACTTATTGAAATTTCGACTTTGCTTTATAAAGAAGAAGATATAAAAATGAACCCAAAAAATGGTATGACCCCGCAAAACTCGAGAAATGTTGGACCAATGTTAATGATTTTTTCTTTGTTGTACTCATGGAGTTACCAGTCAGGTACTTTGCTATATTTGGATCTGGTATGAGGCGCTGTTGTCCAGATATAGATAGTTTTATGTCATTTTTTTCATTTGGCGCAAAATAAACTGAACCGATTTTAATAGTTTTTTTTTTTTTTTTAAAGAACAAATGAATCTTAAATTTACTTAGGTTATAATAGAATATTGCAATAAATTGTCTATAAGCAAGTAGAAACGTATCCGGCACAACGTGACTCGGCTATCCTTAGGGTCGAGGATGCCCAAGCATAGAGAGGGAGGATTTGTCACGTAAGGATCCATGTTACGTGGTGACCTGGCAGCTCTGGACCACGTCATCTCACTTGCACACGATAAGTCAGGGTTGCTTTACTATAAAGGCAAGGAAGGCAATTCCCAACACTGTGGTGGTGACATGGTCCCCCCTGATTGGTTGGGGCCTGCCGTTATGAGTCCAACAGCAATGTTAACCCGAACAATGCGTGTTAAGCTGCAACCAAGCGAAAGCAAGATCGCTCTCTTTGTTTTGGACTTCGAAAACGATCAGACGTGTGATCGGATAACTTGAGATACTACTTAAAAAGAATTTAATAACATATTTGTGAATTTTATATAATTTATTAAAATAACTTTTGAGGTGTTATAAAAAGTACTTTGAATCTCTGTAAAACAAATAAAACTTTTAATAGAAAAATGTTAATTTGTACATTAGTATTAAATGCTAACTGGGTGATGACGTTTAACTGGTCACTCTTGCGAGCAACTGCCCACCTGTTCAAGAAATCCCCTAGTAAGCGCCTGGATTTCATTAGTAGTGAAAAGATCCTTCGATTCTTGCTGAGTTGATGAGCTTATTAGTTCCTTACTGTAGTTAAGCGAATCAACAACATAGTATCTAGTCAATGGAATGTTTAGGAACGCTGTTTTTTTTTTTTTGTTTATGTTTTCGTTTTCCTTTCTATTTTCCTTTTTATTTTCATACAAACACTATATGGTGACTTAAGTTTTCTGACTTTCTCAACTACTTCTCCTTTTTGACTTGAAATATCACTGTTCTGTCTTTTTTCCTTTTTGTTGTTGGTATTAAAAAAAACTTTCTTGGCTTTCTCCATAGCAAATCTTTTCAATCAGATCAACTAATTGTTCTTATCTTGTTGCTGTTAAAGAAGAAATTATGTAATTTTTGTGAAGTGTAAACATATATGAATATATACTAGTATAGCTTTGTTCATATTTATTTTATTAATTTAAATATTTATTATTATACTCAGATTTATTGTATTTATTTATACATTTTTCTATTTGTTCGAATACTTGCTGCAGTTAATAGATTAATTAGTTCTTTATTTATATAATTATGTATATAATATGCATTTTAATATATGCATATGTATATTTTATTATTTTTTTAATATTTATAATAACATGTATATTAAAACATATGAATTTAAATTTGGTTGCCATTGAAAAGTTTAAATACCATAATAACAGAAACTAAGATTTAAATGATTTGAAATTTTTTAAGTATTGCAATTGAATTACGTTATCATTTTGATTTTGTATTTTTGTTATTTTGTAAATATATATATTTTTTAATATTTTTTTTTTTTGTTCTTGGTTTGCTTTTTGCTATTTTTACGCATCAAACTTTTACGTATGGCTATGTAATATTACATAAATATTCTTTACTCTGCTTTTAATTTGCTAATGGTTTTCATTTGTTTCTTTTTTTTTTTTTTTTTTTTGAATTGAAACTTCTTTAGGGCAAAAATTTATACTAAAAATTTGAGTGCAAAAATATAAATCGTCACGTTTTGGAATCATCTGTATCTCATGAACCGCACTAGGTAGAGACTTCAAATTTTCACAGAATGTATATTTCTAATAGAGGTCTGCATGTTGAAAAAAAAAACGACGTTCGAATCAACAATGCTCTGTATAATCTGTGTGAAATAGAATGCGACGCCGAAAGAATTCGAGTATTCACTCTCACGCCAGACTCAGTCGCACAACATGCCGAAGCTCTCATTTCCTTTTGCAGTATAATTCTTTCTAACTCATTTCACAGAATTCAGACGGTTTTCGAACTCAAAACACAGTCGCATTCATTTCATAATGATCTAATTTATGTGCAAAAGGAGACAGAGCGCAAACGTAAACACAACAACAATTACATACGCCAAGGAAACCACAAGCAATATACACACCGACACACAGATAGATTGACAGACTGTGATATTGATCTCTCTCTGTCTGTTTTTAAGAAGTTTTACTTCTATCACGTGTACGATGGCACACGCGCAAACATTTATGTATTAGCGCAAAATCTGACTTATTTTTTCTTTTCTCTTTTTGTGTGTACTTCCAATGACATAACTGTTGTTTTATCCTTGAATAAGTATTAAAAAATAATATAAGAACATAACTGCGTTTTTATTTTTTTCAATACACATTTCTTTGCCGTTTAAATTTACTGTTAATGTGAAGTTTTACTGCTATATTTGACATTGCAAAAATTTATGTGTTTATGTGTATGTATATGGGATCATGAAAGCTTCACATACGAGTTAATACAAAATAACAAAAAGTGGAGAGAAGAAAATCTTTATAAATTCGTTTCACAACAATGGCACTTAAATATTTTTCTTTGTTATTTTATTAATTTTTTGTTTATTTTTTTTTTTTTTTTTTTTTGTCATTTGTATTGTAAGTTGTGTATTTGTATTAATTTTTCGTTTTTGTTTTTTAGATATTTTTCCATTTTATTATACTAAATAGAAATAAAATCATCAAAGGAGTTACATATAAAAAATAAAAATAAATAAGAAATTGAATCAAAATAGGTAAAAAGAAGTTCATATACTATTCACGCACCCCCTAGAAAACGTTTTTGCCAACGCTCTGTGATTGAGCATTCATAAATATTTGATTATTAATTTGACTTATGCATACGGTCAGGGACACGTTAAATGTCTGAACCATATTCACCAACCGTGTAAATTCCCAAATACTATTATTACTAGATCGTAAAGTTTCCATACAAATGTTGTCGTCTCAGTGTTGAAATGCTTTATGTGTACTGACTACACCCTAAACATAAGACAAATGAATAATCAAATATTTTTGAATGCCCTTTCAAAGAAGGGTTGGCCAAGAAGTTACAAAAGGGAAGGTGATGAGTATATCATCTTCGGCATAGGCGAAGGTTACCTTCTTTTTACTTGTTTTTCCTTGATTGTATAAAATTTCTTGAATTTCTATATGTTGCTTAAGTTCATTGATTTAAAGGTATAACATACAATATATTAAGGTGAAAGTTTTTAATACAAATTTCTCAAATTTTTGTTTAATCGCCGATTAAGTTTTCTCTTTTAAATACACTTAATTTTGTGATTTCATTTTGTTACGTAAGGGATATGATAATAATTTCTCTGTTTCTTTAGTATACTCTTCACGGAAGTGACTAGTATTATAAGTTTGTGATGAAGTTTGTAACAGGCAGAAGGAGACAAAAAAAACACATAAAGTACATATATCCTTGATCAGCTCGATTAGACAAATTGATTAAGCCATGTCCGTCTGTATGTATGCAAACTAGTCCCTCAGTTTTTGAGCTAGAGAACTGAAATTTTGCACGAACCTTTCTTTTTACCATACGCAGTACATTTGCCGAAACCACCCGAATCGGCCCACTACGGGGGGTACGTCCCATACAAACCACCCATTTGAATTCATGTCCTTATTAGAGAAACTTTTTTGATTTTTGTCCTATCGAACTGAAACTTGGAAACTATCAGTTATCAGGCCCAGGACATTTGTCAGAACCAACCGAATCGGACCACCAGGGAGGTACCTCTCATACAAACCACCCATTTGAATAATACAAGGAAACATTCACTGCGACCCGTGAAGACTATTTCATTCTCGGCATAGTCGAAGATAACCTTTTTTCTAGTTTTTGTATTCATTTTACTTTCATTAGTGGGACTTTATTTTCATCTGCTTTTTAATAATTCACCGAATTAGGAAAAAAAAGTATTTGCTAAGTTATTAAGTCTAAGTTAAAAAAACACATCAACTAAGTTAAATATTTAATTTTCTTTTCTTTTTTTTTTTTTTTTTGTGATTAATATAAACATTAAATTTTTTTTTAGCATTAGTATAATTTTTCCACCCTCCTTTTGCGTACTTTGACGCTTATGAATTAATCTGCTTAGCTAAGTGTATGTTTCTTTCTTTAGTATATCAATTTTTTTTGACAACTAATATGAAATACTTTTCTGCTTCCTGTTTGTTTTATGTAAGATTAGTTTTGCTTCTTTTCACTTTTTTACGATATTTAACGATATAATATTAAAAATAATAGCAACAGAAATATGTTTCTCATTTTCAATTTATTTTAAATAACAATAATCATGTACTAAAATATTTGAAGGTATTATGTGTTGTTTGCTCTATATAATTGTAATTTTTATATGTTATCCAATATTCGTTATCATTTTATAATTGCTTATTGGTATCTTTTATTTTGTATTTTTTGAAATAAGAATTATTTGATATTTTTCAGCAAATGCATTCTGTCAGAAAAGTATCCGGAAAATGTAATTTATATTGATTACTGTTAGTGACCTTTTTAGGGTTCCGGACCCAAAGGGTACCAAAAGGAACCCTATTGCAGAGACTTTGTTGTCCGTCCGTCCGTCCTCGGATCATATCTCATACGCCGCAATAGCTATAGAGTTAAAATTTTCACAGAATGTGTAGTTCTATCCGAGCATCAGCAACGAATACTAAAACTAAATATTTTCTAAAACTTAAAAGGGTCTCCATACAAGAAACATTTTGGTTTGTATGGCAGCTATGGTTGGTGGCTATACATCAGAAACTTATATTGTCGAAATTTCAGTTTCATCGGATTACTAGGGAGGCTACCTCCCATACAAATCCCATTAAAATTCAGATTACTATTACAAAAACTTTTTGTTTTTTATTACATCGAACTGAAATTTAGACACTATAAGTTTCTAATATAGGCACTATACATCTGTTGGTATCAGACAAATCTGCCAACTAGGAGGGGTACCTCCCATACAAACCCACCATTAAAAGTCAGGCTCTTATTAGAAAAACTTTCTTGTTTTTTGGACTATTGAACTGAAATGTAGACACTATAAGTTTCTGATATAGGCGCGGTACATTTGTTGGAATCAGTCAAATCGGACCATTAGGGGGAGTACCTCCCATACAAGCCCCAATCTGGTACGGAACCCTCCGTGTATGAATCTGACTCGCACTTGGCCCATTTTTTTATTATTCAGAAGTGTTAATTAATGCGGTCGATAAAAATTACTCTTTTCTGATACAGAGTATAATATATTCTGTATATTGTATGTATTTTAATATATTATACTCCTATGCATTATAAAATTGTAGTTCATAGTATGTATGAGAATAGCGTATTTTAATTTCTCTTCATGTAATGAATTTATTGTATATTAAAAGGCCGGTCGCAAAGTAAACGAGACTTTATTAAAATCTTTATTTATAGTTATGCTATCTTTTGAGTGCGAGTTGGAAAGGTACATCCTTCAGTGACGTTCTGACAAAATTTCATGACCAACGGAAAAATAGAAGCCGAGGTGTTGCTCTATAAGTGACAGTGTGTTTATAGCATCGATCGGTTACATTTGGCACTGAAAGGAAAGCGCTATGCCGATATTGAGACTGTACAAAAGTCGTCGACCGATGTTATAAGCACTTATGTAAAAAGCAATAACTCGGCTTCTGTTTGGCCGTTGGTCATGAAACTTTGACAGAACGTTACTGAAGGATGTACGATCTAACTCGCACTCAAAAGATAGCATCACTTTAAATAAAGATTTTAAAAAAGTATAGTTTACTTTGCGACCGACCGTGTATATATAACTATCTATATATATATATATATACACGGTCGGTCGCAAATATATATATATATATATACATATATATATGATAGATATTCATAATTTCATACTTAAAATAATACAATTTTAATGTTTATATTTTATTTTCTCATAGCATATCATAGATTCATGAATTTAAAGTTGTTATAACTTTGAAATCGCATTTAATGAACATTCAATTTTTTGTTCGAATTTATTGTCCACTATTGTGTACTAATAAATATATTATTTGTTGTTTTTTATGTAAGCGCCATCGATCACTTTAATGTAGACATATGAATACTCTTAAAATGTAGCTAAGTTGTTGGAAAAGAAAAAACAGTGCAATCATCAGTCCTACAATTAAAAATAAAATATGTTTAGGAAATAAAATTAAGAATAAAACACAAAATGATTAATTAAGTAAAAAGTTTTTAAAAGTGAAAATAATTTACTAAATGTTTTTGTCTTCTTTTTTCTCTTTTCTCTTCTATATCAAATGTATATTTTCATTAAATTGTAGGTATATATGAATGAGTTATCTATTGTACAATATATCTTTTGAAATATGTAAAAGTTTTTTCCTCTGCCTTTCCATTTGAGTGATTGGAGGTGTGTGTTTTTATAATTTTTTTTTTTTTTTGTATTACTCAGCAAACTTTCATGACAAATTCTATTGTATTTTCGCATACAATGAGACCACCTATAATACAAACAACACCTTAATTCGAATCCGAATCAGAGTCACTGGGTGGCACAGGTGAACAAGTTGGTTTAGTTGCTGTTGGCTCTTCACGTATTGGACGTGTGGCAGCCAAATACGCATTCGTGGATTCGCCGTGCGTGATTTCGATGCCAACCCTGCGAAAAGTTCATGAAATAACAATAAACACAAGAGACTTTTATCAAAATTTATCAACTATGTGCCAGAAATCTCTATCAACCCAATTCCAACCGTATTGCATTTTTCGGTGTGCTACAAATATCCCACTTTTATAAAAGCGGTTTGCTTAAACTCACCCTTATGTAAAGTTATTAAAAAAAAAAAAAATGCACCAACAAATGTAGTTTATTATTTTACTCGGTAATCTGAATTTAACGAATTCAACTTTTCAGTTGGCTTAAGTACAACTTTCCAGTTTCCACAAATTTCTTTTGCATTAAAGGCAAAATACCCAAGCAGCGAAAAATTACCAAATCTTTGATATGCCAACCAGCTTGCATTTAACATTTATTTTTGAATTCAAATCTGCTTTTAACTCTATTAATTTATATATTTAAAAAAAAAAACTATAAATGTTAATAAGTTTAGTTAGTTTATTTTAGTTTTTTAATGCGTAGATAGTTAATAGTTTTATGAAAAGTTTTAATAATCTCATTGGTAAGAGTTGACATGTCTGCATTTTGTGAAAGTGCAGTTAAAGTCGGGTTTTACTTGTGTACTTATTTTGGCTTTTGTAGTGTGCGAGTTGTGAGAGGGAAATGAAATCGCCCAAACTGCTGGCACACCTACGGATTCTTTTTGGCGAAATTGAAACCAACCGACCTCAAAACCGTCGGAGATTTCTGTCACATAGCCGAACATAAAGTTTATTTGATGATCGTTGATTGAGCCAAAATTACTTATACTCGTGTCGTGCCAAATAGCGTACATATTTCTCTGGTGGGTCATCTGCATCAGAATCTTGCACGCTGACCGAGCGTACGGTGGTATGCGAGACCTGCGTGGCGGGCATTGTAAATTCCACGAACGCGCAGGGCGCCAATTCACTTGGTATTTGATCATAAGATGTCAGAGCCATACGACATACCAATTGATGTGTTGTATAAGCACCTTGTGTATAGTAAAACAATCATATGAGAAAAAGCATAGAGAAATGCAAATTGAACTGTTTGGATACTAAATTATTGAATTTTATATAACAATAACCAACGTACCTTGACCCTCTTTGGGCAAGCGAGAACAACGCCAGACAATGGCACGATGGTGATGTTCATACTTAGCCTGACCTGATGTTACCTCAATTAATGACTCCTGCAAGGTATCAACAGCACCAAGTATACGTTCAATACCCTTAATTTTTCCTGTACGTCGATGTGCAGACTTAACAGAACCATATCTGTAATCGATTCAATATATTGTAACTTGAAAGCAATAAGAAATATGTAATGGATGCCGACCTGAAATGTTTCTCAACGCGGAACAAATAAATCCAACACTCTGGTATAGGAAAACGTACGGACACATCCTCACAGGGTATTTGACCTAGTTTACGTGATCTAAAGCCTGGTACAAGTATATCGGCACGAAGTTCAACTTTGTTGCCAGTTACGCACCAAGTCGCTTTTAACTGCAATGGAAGTTCACGATTCTTTGGTGGTCGCACACGGAAGCGTAAGAGCTCTATATAGTTGGCATCTGGTGGCTGGAACCTGCCATAATTAAAAAGTCACTTTGTGTTGCGTACAAATTGATATTATTATTCGAACTTACTTTATGGTACGCGTTCTTTCATATTCATCCTGATTGACAACACTATGAAACTCTACTGCTTCCAAACGTATCCATTCCTCAGTGGCTACTGGTATAATATCATGCCTTCCAACTACTTCTTTGCCTTGACGCCACATATCATTTACACCCAATTCAATTGTGGGCATACCTAATTTAAAGATATTAGCAAAAGAATATTGCATACATTTGGATTTCTTTAAATTAAAAGTTGTAAAAATATTAGCCTACCTGTAAGAAAAGCCAAAAAGAATAAACGAACACGTGCAATTTGTTTTAAGATTTTGCCTTCGCTATCTTGGTTCACAATCAGCTCATCTACTGCAGTTACTTGCACTTCCTCCATTTTATAGGTTAGAGCACGTTCACGTAATGCTGGCAGTCGAAAAAGTGCTTCCTCAATGCACACAGAGAATTGTTTCATGTCCTCATAATTCATAGATCCAATCTTAAAGAGCTGTGACGATTGTGGCGCATGTTCAACGGGTAAGCCGAGTTTTTTTAGATCACTGCCAAACTCTTTGACGCCTTCATAGTCACCAGCTATGGCATATTGTGCAAATTTGGTCAACTTATTTGTTATACGCTCCGCCTTAGTCACCTGACCAGGTCGCACACCAGGTCGTTCTTTATAGAAAATGTATTGCAGCTTCATTGTAAAGATTTTACCAAACTGGTCATATTGTTGCGCACCGATTTCAGAAACTGAGTAGGATGGCTGTAGTGGTAATTCTTGGAAGGGCTGCTTGTCGATTGATTGATTGAATAACTGAACGACAGGTACATCATTCTGCATAACCAAATGTACGAATATTTTCTTCCAGAATCGTTGACCGGTTATTTTCTTCTTATTTGGCTGACGCAATTGCATCTCCCACCCGTGTCCAACGTAATACAACCGCGGGAATACCTCTAATGGTTGAGAAACATCTTCGTCATAAAGTGGTGTCTGAGGCGTATCTTGGGAATCTGTGCGATTCATTGTTGGCCCAGCCATTGTCTGTGGTAGCGCCGGAAAACCAGTATCCTCGAATGGATTTATAGCCGGAGAACTAGCACCAGATTGGCCACCAGCACGGACTGGTGGTAATGGTGGTACTAATTGAGGTTCAGCACCTTGCGTAGTATCACCTTTAGGTCGTATGACCACATTGATTTCTTTGTCAACTGATTCTACGGAGTCGGCACGTAGAGGTGCTTGCATTGAATAAAACTCATCGTCATCATTGCCAAAACCATCAGCTAATGCAGAGTCATCGGTAAGAATGTATACCGCTGGATTTATATTACCAAAAGCGCTGTCTCCCCAAGCTATAATTATGTGAATCAAATCTCTTAATCAAGAATACACCAAAACGAATGAGACAGAAGCATGTATTACATAGTTGTGGAAAGGAGAATCGAAATAGAAAGAAAAGGGATTATATTATTACTTACCATTCCACCACTTGGTGTTATTGCTCCGGAACCACCAAGTCCATCAATATACTAACATTATCCTTCTTTACCGAATCAAACTTAGCTGTGAATGCATCGAACTCATCAGGT
>JBAMAW010001157.1:0-23356 GCA_037043295.1 Amiota minor
TGACACCGCTAAGCCTTCAAAGTCTGATGCTGCGTCCGATTCACCAGCGTCTGACGTTTGTACTGTTCGAGCTCCTCTTCAGTGAAGAGTTCTTGGTCCTTTTTCGACTTCTTCTTTTTCTTTTTAAGATCTTTTGGTAACTTAAGCATTATCTAATTGCGGAGACATCGAGATCAGTCTATAAAAAAAGAAGGAAAATAAATTATTTATACATAGCTTCAACACGAAACCCATTCATCTAACAACTTGATGAGTTTACTACAACTGCCACTGCTAAATGCATTAATACTTCATGCGTGGTTTACAAAATTATATAAGCCAGTGCCACAAGATACACATATATGTATATATATGCATCCAAGTACATTTATGTACATATGTGTATAGGAAATACATATTTTTAATAAATGAATTTCAGTATTATGCATACATTGATCCTCAGTTCACAAATAGTTCCATTCATTTGACTTCGGTTATCGGGACGATATTTAACCCTGCACTTTAAAACTCCATTCATAACCTTAAACTATTACAAATAAAAATAAAACCAGATGTTTAATCAGTACACCGATTATGATTAGGTTCCATTTTTATTGTAGTTTCGAAGATATACGCACTATTTTCAACATTGTGATAGCACTTGTCAACAACATTTTTTTTGAATTGAATATTTTAATGGTTGTTTACTAATTCGAGGTCACGGATTTCGAATCAGCCCTCAGTTTTTTTGTATCATCCTTGTATTCGAGATATAGCTACTTCGTTCGTTCTTACCTTCATATGGAGTTTGTAATCATTATATCTATCATTACACTATCGCCATGTTTATGTTATTGAAAAACTTAAACATGAAGTTTTTTTTTTTTTTTTGTTTTAAGTATAATTAAGGCTTGCAACGAAGGCCATTTTACCGAAGGCGGATACGGAAATCCAGAGTTAGAAGCGGACGTTAATGGAGGTGGGTTAACAAAGCAAAAAAAAAAACGGTCGCGAAGCATCACTTTCGAACAATTTTTGCGAACGATTAATCAGATAAAGTCATTAACAGAGAGAGAGAATTGTCTAGTCCAGAGCTTCCAACCTGCATGATTTTCTAGGCCACATACGGAGAAGGTCATTATTCGTCCTGTAAGTAAATTTGCGAGCGAAAAAAGCAAAAACTTATCCTTAAATCAAGTTGGCGTGCAAAAAGGTAAATAAAAAATCGTGTAACGTCACGAAATATATGCGCTTTTGAGTCTTCCTTTATGCACGTCTGTTTATTTGCTTAAATCTTAATGACAATCTCTTCTGCTTATTGTATACTACTAAACCTAAACTTATACCTATACATATGAGGCGTTGCCAGACTATTATATACCCTTGTAGGGAATGTACCCGATATTGGTCTAATATGGCTGATTTCAACAAATGTACAGCGATTATATTGTATCAAAACTATAGTGTCTAAATTTCAGTTCAATAGTTCAAAAACAAAAAAAAAAAAATCAAATAATAACCGGAATTTTAATGGGGGTTTTTATGGGAGGTAATTCCTATAATGGTCTGATTATACTGAAATTTAGTCATTTTAAGTTTCCAATAACCGTGAAAATTTCAAGATCATACGGTTACTGGATCGAATAGGTCCCATAGAACCCCATAAGTTTTTTGAATGGGACCCCCCCCTTTAATTTAATTTTAGTTTTATTTAAGTTTTAGTATTTGTTGCTGTAACCACATTGGAACTACACAACATTTTGTTAAAAATTCAACTGATTGTTCGGAAACCAAAAAGGTATTCGGTTGGACCGCACGGGACAGCCCTGGTTTAGTCTATCACTGCTGACGTTTTTCTTTGTCTTCTGTGGGATGTGAGAGGATATGCAAAATGTGGCGTCGTAAATACACATGAGGACTATGAATATTTACAGGAATTGATTTTAATCAGTTTATATAAGGAAGGCTTTTATTGGGTATGAGTTGGTAAGTCATTTGGATAAAGCTTTTTTACGCGCCTTTGTACTGTAGAAGTTTATTTCCTCGAGAACTGTTGGGATGCTGAGCAAGTTGTGGAGCGTCGCAGTGTATAGGATAATCATTTGTGTATGAAGAGGATTCATCAAGATTATATTCTGTTCGATTCTATTCTTGTCTAGCAAATTTTTTTTTTGTGTTATTTTATTTTATTTTATTTTTTTGTGTTTTATTATTTTTAATGTTGATGATTTTTCACCACACACGCTACTTTGTTGTTAAATATCGAATGACGAACGACGACCGTCAAGAACAAACGATGCTTTGTCGCTTTTGATTCTTCTATGTTCGGTATACCAAATATGTAAACATCAACTTCATAGTTACTTTGGCACCCTATTCACCTCTTTACCACTTGGTACAAACGCACAAAGCTAGAAAATGAGAAGCATTTTGGTTGTTACATTAT
Source organism: Amiota minor (assembly GCA_037043295.1). Lineage (NCBI taxonomy): Eukaryota > Metazoa > Arthropoda > Insecta > Diptera > Drosophilidae > Amiota > Amiota minor. The sequence continues at coordinate 2,426 of JBAMAW010001157.1, forward strand.
ATGAGAGTAATGAATATGGCCAATAAAGGAAGGGGGAAAAAAAGAGAACAAAGGATCCACGTGAATTGCTGAAAGAAACACAAACTGGTGCCGATACGTATCTACTCTATAGACGACGAAAACTAGGTGATGGAGGATATACAACAACTATCAAAATCAATAACTTTGATGTCGTCATTGATAACCAATAGATTGCTCCCTACTCTCCTATGCTTTCGAAAACATTTAATGCACATATCAACGTCGAGAATTGCAATTCAGTGATCAAATGAAGGCAGTCACCAAAGACCCAACATCGTTTTAAGCAATCAAAAAAATTGGCAGTGTCAGAGATGCGTTTTTCAAACTTGCTATGCTTGAAAATGATCGACATTGGGACAACACTTTGTTCGAAACATCTGAAATACGTCGTGCTCACCAAATACGAAGTTTATTCACCATTATTTTGGCAACCTGTGCGCCTTCTAATCGGAAAGTTCTATGGGAAAACCATAAAGAGAGTATGAGTGAAGACATACTTATTCGAGCACGCAGAGACAACCCCACCCTCGATGTACAGTATTCGCAACACATTTTCAATGAAGCACTGATATCTTTTGAAGATATGTGTATATCTTATTAACAACAAAATCCTCAAACAACTTGCCTTTTTCCACCGAAACGTAGCCTGCACGATGTTGTCTATAGAGACGTATTTCGAGAAAAACAATACGACGTCAATGCGCTGCAAGTTTATGTTGAGACTTTAAAAATGCTTTTAACAACCGATCAACGAGTTGGATATGACTTCACCAAGGAGCATGTACAAGTCAAAAATGGTGGACTAATTTTCCTTAATGCTCCAGGAAGCACAGGAAAAACAATTTTACTCAATTTGGTACTCGCAGAAATACGAGTGAATCATAAGATTGCACTGGCTATGGCATCATCGGGGATTGTAGCAATGCTACTGAATGGAGGACGCACGGCACATTTGGCTCTCTAGCTGCCAATGAATTTAAATCTAGCTGCTCATCCTCTTTGCAACATTGGAAAATCATCTGAAATCACAATCGTTTTGAAAATATGTCACTTCATTATTTGGGATGAATGTACCATGGCTCATAAGCAAGGATTTGAGGCACTTAATTGCATTCTGCAGGACTTTGGAAACCATCAACGTCCATTGGGCGGAGCTGTAATACTGCTCGCCAGTGATTTTGGTCAATCTTTGCCCATCATTCCCAAATCAACACCTGCAGTTGAGGTGCCCGCATGCCTGAAGAATTCGACTCTCTGGAGACACGTGAAGAAAATAACACTGCTCACCAATATGTGCGTGCATTTACTAAGAGATGATTCTGCTCAAACATTTGCTCAGCAGGTTTTGGATATGGGCGATAGCAAACATCCGGTTGATCCTGCAACACAGGAGATATCATTCGCTCCGAACTTCTGTCAGCTTCAGTCATCAATTGAAGATCTTAAAAATAAAAATTTCCCAAACATCGCCAACAACATCAACAGACACCATTCGCTTAGCGAGTGTGCTACCTTAGCTGATGACGTCACTTGAATCAATAACGGGATTCAATTGAAAATTCTTGGTGCAGTTACAGAGTATAAATCCACTGATACATATACTGAAGAAGATCAAGCTGTTAATTATCCAGTCGAATTTTTTAATTCATTACAGCCACTTCCTGGAATGCCACCGCACAAGCTCACGTTGGAAATCGGTCCACCATTAATGCTGCTTCGGAATCTGAACACGCTAACGTTGTGCAACGGAACCAGACTTTCCGTGAAAAATCTAATGTGGAATGAGATTGATGTAACGATAATTAACGGCAAATATAACGGAAAACTCGTCCTGATTCCGCGCAATCCAATGATTCCCACTGACGACTACAGTTTACTGTGCGGCTAGCTTTCGCGATTACAATCAACAAAGCTCAACGACAGTCTCTACGCAATGCAGTAATAAATTTAGAGAATTCATGTTTTTCGCAAGGTCAACTATATGTTTCCTGCTCTAGAATTGGAACTTCAAAAACTCTATACTTATATACGCCAAAGCAGAAAACCAAAAATATAGTTTATCCACTCGCTTTAAGCTGTATGTTAGTATTAATTGTAATTCTTTAAAGTTGCTTAGGTTATAATGGAATATTAAAATATATTGTTCATCCACGTAAATTATTAATTACACATGTTACAACAAAGCTCTTTAGTAGAAACACCCAATTAACGCATAAGGGACGTAGCAACACACGCTAACGCTAGTCTATATAAAATTGTTTATATGGGTATTGTATGTAATGCTTTCACGCAATCTATACTGAACCAATTTTAGTAATTATATTTTTAAATAATACAATATTTTTGTCTTAAACAATCGGGTGGAATCATGACCAGTCAACAGGAATCCGAGCCAAAGGTTAAAACCAAAGTCCGGTTGACCGCCAACAAATGTGACATCCTGAATGAAGCTGGATGTTACCCGCCCACACACAGAACTGTCCCATCTGATTTGCCAGTCACACACACTCATTCAACATTCTCTTGCACACATTACGACCTAAGCTCTCAACATCCATCCCATATAACCATTCATCCTGCAGCAATGGTAGTTCTCTCCTGATCTTGAAGTAAATGGCTCCTCGCCTGACCTTCAGATCAAGAGGACCCACACCAAGCAAAATCTGCAAAGCCTCAGTGGAGACAGTGCGACATACCGGCAAACATCCCAATATTATGACCCTCTGGCATGATAGCACTTTCTTTCTGCCTACAACAGACGATGCCGTTTTGTACCACACCGAAGATCCATATGCTGCACAAGCAACACATAGACCTCCATAAATGATATGAACAGCACGCCTACTGAGACCCCATTCACTCCGCAAAATACGGCGCACTTTACCAACCACACCAAACAACCGGTCTCTAAGACGAGCAGTATGAGGAATGAAATTCATTCCTCACCCACGGTTATACCAAGGTATTTAACCTCATTTACATACCGAAGGCTGCCGGAATCAAGCCTGACGATAGGACTCCGACTTGGTGCCAATTTGCCTTTAAGCAACATTGTCACTGTATTATCCACCGCTACACTGACACCAACACTACTGCTCCATTCAGAAACAAAACGCATGGACTCCTGGCCCTTGAGCTCAATTTCCAAACGCGATTGTCCCTCAATCAAGATCAGCAGATCATCCGCATACACACAGCACTTGACCGAGCTGCCTTAACAAGGAATCCATCATGAGGTTCCAAATAAATGGACCACAGATAGAACCCTGTGGGCAACCACGAACCACATCCACACTAACACATTCATTCAACCCAACCGCACAAGCACGCCTGTCAGAGAAATCGTAATCTCTCAATTTCCTCAGCACACAATCCCAACTTAGATAGTCGAACGCACCCATAAAGTCCACAAACACACCTAGCACATACATACATTGGAACTACTTGGCCGAACACAGTCTGACACCCCCAAGCATCCTCAATGCATTTATCCTTCCTAAACCCAAATTGCAAATCATACATTTGCTCATTCACTCTCTCCTGAAGCCTTTCTACCAGAACTCTTTCCAGCACTTTTCCAAGTTCCAGCAAGAGACTGATGCCCCGAAAAGCTCGAGGATTACTCCTAATTCTATCAGGCAACTTCGGAAGCCCAACCGATACACACTTCCCCTATAGCGCGTTCATGTACTCAGGAATAGCCTTAAAGATGCTTTTGCTCATCTCTCCGGTCAATCCATCCATACCGACTTTAACATCGAAAAAGCCACCTCCAATTCACCAGCCTCGAGCGGATCACAAGGATCCTCCACCAAAGGTAGAGTTTTCCCACGATCCGCCCGAGTGAAAAATGCACACAACAAAGCATTCATACAATCTCTCCATGTTGTCAACTGAGTGTCGCCAACACTAACTAGTAATTAAACCAATATTTTAATTTACATATTGTATAAACCTATATTTAAATCTGCATATATAACTACACTTGTAATAACTAAAATAACCTTAATACAATATACAATATAATATTATAACAATAGTATAAACTTAATAAACTACATATGTATATTGTTTTATACAAGAGGATCTAACCTCACTCTATTTTTAGTGTTTACGTAATCTTTTGGAGCTAAACTACGCTGAATGCATTTTCATGCCGTTTCATCGTATGACTTACCCACATAGCTTCTTATACGATAGACAATAACTCATTGGCGCATTTTTACTTTACTTCCAATCATCATATCTCTTCCACTATTAATAAAGCTAAGAGTATTCGGCTTTATGAAAAGATGGTCTAAAGAATTTTATAATCCCTACACCACCAAGATTCTTTTCATCTCCTTATTCCGCCTAGTACTTGAATACTGTTCGTGTGTCTGGAGCCCCCCATAAAAAAAATTAAGACCGCATTGAGTCTATACAGAAGCAACTCCTTCTCTGCACTTCGTGGTTTAAATTAGGAACCCAATGTACGTCTGCCTTCATACTTCAGCAGGCTTCTTCTTATAGATCTCACATCACTGTCTCGGACCACAATTGGCTGTGAATAGGGGCATAGCTTGAAAAAATACCTCCAACGGGACAGAGGCGGGCGAATTTTTTTATACATTATTTTTCGTTTAATTTTTGCTTTTTTTCATTCGTTAAATAAAATTGTTTTAAGACTTACTTTAATCACTTATTATTATTGGGCGTACAAATAGAAAATCGTTGTTTTTTTTTTTTTTTTTTTTTTTATAATTTGAGGCTTTATTATAAAAAACTCGTTACATACTCAATCTCCAAAATAATTTCCATTACTAGCCACAACTTTTTCCCATTTTTCTGGCAGCTTTTGAATTCCTCGTCGGAAAAATTGTTCGTCTTTTGACGCGATCCACGAATCAATCCAGTTTTTGGCTTCTTCGAAAGAACGAAAGTGGTGTCCTGCCAGTTCATGCGTCATCAATCTGAATAAATAAAAATCAGAAGGGGCGATATCTGGAGAGTACGGCGAGTGGGGTAGGATGTCCCACTTCAAAGTTTCCAGGTATGTTTTCATTACCTTGGAAACATGTGGCCGAGCGTTGTCATGCAGAAGTATCACCTTGTCTGTCTTTCCGAGTATTGCGGGCGTTTTTCCTTCAACGCTCGATTCAAACGTATTATTTGAGTCCGATAGAGGGCTCCTCTGATGGTTTCCCCTGGTTTCAAGAGTTTATAGTACACTACACCGAGCTGGTCCCACCAGATACACAGCATCAGCTTCGAGCCATGAATGTTCGGTTTTGCGGTCGAACTTGATGTATGGCCGGGAAGCCCCCACGATTTTTTCCCTTTCTGTTTTGCCGTTGGAGGAGTTGTTCGCACATGCAAAGACGCCGTTCGATGTCCCTCGGATTCAACTCGTACGGCACCCAATGTCCCAGTTTCTGGTTCATTCCTAAGCTCTTTAAGCGATGAGAAACGGCTTGCTGAGTCACGCCCAATAAACTTGCAAGTTCCTGTTGCGTTCTACTCGAATCTTCATCCAGCAAAGTCTCTAATTTTGCATCCTCGAACTTTTTAACGGGACCGGGACGTTCCTTGTCTTCCACGCCATATTCGCCATTTTTAAACTTTTGAAACCATTTCCGACACGTTCTTTCACTAATATAGCTTTCACCATATGTTTCTACAATCATTCGATGCGCCTGAGTAGCATTTTTTTTCGAATGATATGCAAAAAGCAACACTTCCCGCAAATGGCCCTTTGTAGGCTCGAATTTTGTCATTTTCGCTAACGAACTGGACAAAGCACAGTCAAAATACACAAGCGAGATTATTTAGAGTTGTTGACCGATACCTCAGCTGGCTATGTAATGTTTCTGATCGTACTTATCGACCGATTAGCGGCGCTGGCGCCATCTATGGGAAAACGGCGGTTTTCTATTTGTGCGCCCAATATTGTGAATGTTTTTTTTTTGTTGTTGTTGTTTTAATCTCCTGTACTAATAATAACCTTTTATTTTTAAGTTAACAGTATTTTGTCATAACTATATTGGGCGTACAAATTAATTCGGTCCGTTTTTTGTGTTCAGAAAAGTGTTTTTTTTTATTGAAAAAAAGTAAAAAGTACATCATTCAAAGTATTTTCTGCTGAAAGCGACTACTTTTTCCCATCTCTCTGGTAATTTTCGAATACCATCTATTAAAAATGAGTCTTCTTCGGCATCGATCCAATCATTTAGCAATTTTTCGATTTCTTCAATAGACCCAAATCGGTGACCGCCCAAATCGTTTTGCATCCGTCGAAAAAGCTAGTAGTCGGAAGGAGCAAGGTCTGGAGAATACGGCGGGTGGGGTACCCTCCCATTTCAGCGTTTCCAGGCAATTTTTGACCGTTACAGCTACGTGAGGCCGAGCGTTGTCATGTTGCAAAATCACCTTGTCATGCCTTTCGGCCATTTCTGGCCGTTTTTCACACAATGCACGGCTCAAACGTATTAGTTGTAGTCGATAACGTTCCGCATTATTGTTATGGTTTGGTTTTAGTAGTTCATAATATACCACACCCGTCTGGTCCCACCATATGCAGAGCATGACCTTTGAACCGTGGATAAATAATAAATAATTTACAAATGCAAAATTCGCGAAAGAAAACAATGAAAAACGCCAGAAGAGATTGACTAGCCCGTTGCTGTCCCGTACCGTCCAACGGAATACCTTTTTGGTTTCCGAACAATCGGTTTCTATCTCATGAACCCTTAGAGGTGGGAGAGTTGAAATTTTTAAAAATTGTTGTGTAGTTCCATTGGGGTTACAGCAACAAATACTAAAACCTATTCGATCCAGTAACCCTATGATAAGCAGGAATATATTCGACTACTACTGCCAAAGCAGCTGGTAATATAATCGGCACGGAACACTCCGATTTTTTATTTATTTTTTGCATGCCAACTTGATTTAAGGATTTTTTTTGTTTTTTCGCTCACCAATTTACTTGAAGCCCGAATTACAACATATTTTTCTTATGTCGCTCAGGAAACCAAGCAGGTTGGCAGCTCTTGACTAGACAATTCTTTTTCTCTCCGTGAATAAGTTCGTCTACTCAATCTTTCTCAACAAAAACTGTACATAAATTCTCCGAAATTTTTGTTTCGAAACCGTTTTCTTCTTTGTTAACCCACCTCTTGTAAAATGGCCTCCGGTACAACCCTAGTGCAACTCCAACTCTAACTTTTCTAATTACACCGATCAAAAAATTGATCTAGCCCTTTCACAAAACTTGCCCGATCGGGACAAAATACCGGACGTATTCCACTGATTGCGAGAGTTCTCAGGAAATCCGGGGGAATTAAACTCTTTGAAAAAGGGAGTAGAACGCATTCTTCAGAATTGTAGAACGGATTTTAATCTTACTTATAAAGTAAATGTCTCCAATTACGCCATTGGTGCGGTATTGTCAATGGATGCCAAACCTATTACGTTCATTTCCTGTACAAACCAATTTAGAAATTAGATATACGTATATCACAAGTAAAAATGTACACCGACCACCAACCTCTCACCTCTAAGCAACAAAAACAATAACAGCAAGACGAAACGCTGAAAGCAATTCTCGAAGAATGTAATTATGAATTACACTATAAGGCGGCATAAACCCAATGTGGTTGCAGACGCACTGTATGGATTACCTTTACCACTTAGTTCTTTTTCAGTAACTGAAATTGCGCATGCAAAGACATAATTACAGATCCAAATTATGATCCCAACAAATTAATTCAACTCCTCAAACAATATCTTAATCTTTCAGTATATAACTGCTTTAAAAAGATGTACGTACACATACATGAAATTTACCTTTCAAATTTTACTAAGTGTAAGATTAGATGTTCACAGAATTAGGTTAAGGGTTACTCGATACGTTCGAAAAGAACGACATTATAATTAATGCTCATCAAAGGGCTTGTTTAGGGTACAGCAAGCTGTCCACACGTGCGTTATGCTTGACAATTTATTAACGACTGACTTTTAGAAAATGTACAAAGCATCAGGAACATAAAAAGAATACACAAAAATGAAACAATGCAGTATTAGCAGTTACATTTCTTTACTTTACTCTTATTTGATTCTATTCCATTGCTCTTCATTAAGAGCGCATTTAAGAGATGCTTCTCTTAACATCCTCCCCCCGTTGATGGACTACGACTTTCAACATCTTCCATTGCTAAAAGACACAACTTCGCTACGGAACGCTTGATGATTACAGTGCTAATACGAATGTTTGACACACGAGCAACGCCACCACTGCCTTTGATAGTTTCAACCACACGAGCAATTTGCCATTTCATTGATGGTAAGTTGTCATCTTTGAGTAAGAGCAAAGAGCCATCCGGGATGTTTGCTGTTTTTAGACGCCATTTAGCTCGCTCTTGCAGCAAAGTGTGGTAGGCCGTGCTCCACTTCTTCCAGAATGACTGTTGTATTTGACACATGACTCGTCAATGCCTTAAGCGATTTAGGTTTAAGTTAGATAGATCCGGCTCCGCTAGTCCTGTCAACATTGCACCAGTCAAGAAGTGCCCTGGAGCCAGAACTTGTTAATCATCGAGCCTTTTTGTGAGTGGATAAAAAGGCCGAGAATTTTTTATAGCTGCAATTTGATAAACAGAGTTCTAAATTCTTCAAAATTAAGTACTGAACAGCCAATCGAGCGACGAAGGTGATGCTTTGCTAATTTAATCGAAGCCTCCCAGAAATGTCCCGATTTTGGAGGAATGAAGCGCCAATTTATTCCTTCATCCAGGTAATATCTGTGCACCTTATTCTGATGAGCTTCATTAAAGATTAGCTCACGAAGCTTTTTCAACTCATTCCTGGCGCCAACGAAATTTGTTGCGTTATTTGACCAAATAACTCGCAGTCAACCACGTAAACTTACGATACGTCTCAATGCAGCAAAGAATGAAGAAGTTGCCAAATCTTTCACCAAATCGAAATGCACAGCTTTAGTGACAAAACAAATGAATATATTAATATATTAAGAATGAAGAAGTTGCCAAATCTTTCACCAAATCGAAATGCACAGCTTTAGTGACAAAACAAATGAATATATTAGGACTATGCATTAATTTTAAAGGTTTTTTCACCAAAAATGGGGCTTTATTTCGATTTCAAAATGGATTGATACATCATTCAAAGTACTGTCCGTCGCTAGCCACAACCTTTTCCCATCTTTCTTTCAATTTCCGGATTCCGTTTCTCCAAAATTCCGGCTTCTGGGCGGCTATGAATGAATCGATCCATTTTTTGGTCTCTTCATATGAAGAGAAGCGGTGTCCAGCCAGCTTACGCTGCATCTCCCGGAACAAGTGGTAATCCGAAGGAGCAATGTCTGGGCTGTACGGCGGGTGGGGTAGCACTTCCCAGTTGAGCGTTCCAAGGTATGTTTTGACGACCTGTGCAACATGCGGCCGAGCGTTGTCATGCTGCAAAATAACCTTGTCGTGTCTTTCGACCGTTTCCGACCGTTTTTCAAGCAATGCTCGGCTCAAACGCATCAATTGACGTCGGTAGACTTCCCCAGAGATGGTTTCGTTGGGTTGGAGCAGCTCATAGTACACCACACCCTTCTGATCCCACCAAATACAGAGCATGAGCTTCGAACCATGAATTTCATGCGCTGCTATTCTGCACCTCCGACCTGCAAAGGTATGGTCCGCAAAAATCTACGCTTGTTTTGTGGAATGGAAGCTGAAACTTTACTCGTTCTGCACGTAAACTACTCAAGATATGCTGCATCAAAGATGGTGTTGCACGAAAACCTCGAATACATTTGTTTACAACCTTAGCTACGGCCTTTAATCCGCCGAATGGCCAAAACTTCATCCGGATGTTCGCCAACAATGCCTGAGGTTTAGTGTGCAACAATCGTTAGTGGTAATCAATTGTGATGCTATTCGTCACTGGATGATCCACTGGTAATATAATTGGATGCATTTCATTCAAGCTCATGTTTGCATTCTGTAATCAAACACCAACACGCATTACACCAGCTTTATCCATAAAAGGCTTGAGGGATGAGCATCTACCAGAACGACCAATCGTCCCACAAGCTTCTAACTTGATATAATCTTGATGCAGGGCTGGTTTTTGTACCATCCAAATTAGTACACTTTCTCCAGCTTTAATCTAATCCATGCTAAGCTTGGGTGATGACTAATGATGCGGCTTTGCATTCATAAAGCGATATACGTACGCGTACACTCTTTGCATTGAACGAAAGGAGTTGACGAACTTGCAATTAATTGAATAATCTGCGTTGCTTGCCACTACATTCAATACATTACGTTTTGTCTCAATAGTATTAGCAGACAATTTACATGATTTTGGCCATCTATCTTCATCATCCTGTAGAAACTTTGGTCCATGGTTCCACAACTCAGATTTTTCATATTCCATATTGCGCGCTTAGATAAAATATCAGTTGGAACATGTCTACATAACATGCCGCTCGAAATCTCCTGTATAGTACGATTTGCCACGAATATATTGTAATTAGCAGCGACACCCTCCAACCAGGAAAGTAATATACAATAGTTGAATCTGACCAACAAAAAAAGTTTGCATTAAAAATCTTCAAATCAAAAATAGATTAACAACTCAGCCAGTAACAATGCTGTGCATAATTCCAACATGGGTACTGTGAGTACCTTTAATGGAACTACTCGCGACTTGGAACATACTTGACCCTTTTTGCCCGAACGTATACGCAAGCTCCAAATGCATTTGTACTAGTATCATAAAACCCATGTGTTTGTACATTTTTATCTAATCCAACGAAACGAGGGAACCGAATTTTGCTGACCTGACTTAGTGCTGAGCATAATTATTGTAATTCTAACTATAATGTAAAGATTGTGGTATACTTTCATCCCACGCCAATTTTTGCCTTCAAAGTGATTGAAGAAAAAACCCCTAACGTTTTAACACGTTAATCCTTGCAACAGCAGCCAGCACTTGGCGTCTGGTAACACGATTAGCAAACTGAAACAAAGACAACGAAAATAACAAATCGTCCTGCTTCATCTCCCATATCAAACCAAGTACTTTTATGCAATCACTGCCATCGCTATTGGTTGTTACTTGTTCTCTATTTGAATCCTCAACTGCTTGCACGATATTATCATCACTTAAACACCACTTTCTGAGCATGAACTTTCCTCGTAAAAGTAATGCAATTGTTTCAACAGGTTGGTTAGAAATAATTGTAAGAACGCTCACAGCTAAAATGATGTATTGTATTTTTCATCTTCATATTACAATCCTATCGTAATACTTTCTTTTGCAATTATGTCCGATTGACCAAATCCCAAAATTATAGTAGTGGATTTATTCCTTTTGACTTGTAATCGATCGAGCATGTAGTGATGCAATGAATACGCGAAGCTGAATCGAGCAACGCTCTAGATGGTAACAAAATTCCATTTTGCCCCTTAACCAAAACCAAGGCAGTGATGAGCAAAGTTACATTTTGCTATGAATAATTTCTATTAAACAATGTAGTAGAATTAGAGTCAATGACAAGAGCACTTTGAGGTTCCGATGCGATCAAATTTCCGATTCTATCTGAAACTTGATGATTTATATGCAAATGCCGATGATGTTTGCCAGAATATGTGCACGAAAGTGATTTATATTCTATTATGAAGTGGCCCTTGCACAAACAATTAATGCATAATTTCATTCTTTTGGTTTCTTTAAGGCGATGGGAAGGTGACACATTTAGAAACAATGGATTGACATAATACACAACGCTTATTAGAATTTGTTATTACAAATGATTTTCTATTTGTCGATTTTTTAGAATTCACCTGATTGCCTGGCGTATTTGTTTTTTTGCTCTGCATTCACAGAAAGTAGCCATTGAATCCCATGAAGATAAGCCATGCATAGGCATTTCCTCTTCCCATTTTGCCTGCGTAGCGCAATCCGTTTTCTTGCCCACCAAATGAATTAGAAGCCCCTGGAGAATTTCCTCCTTCGATACAAGAGTGCTTAATGCTAGAATATGTGCACTACTCTTGTCTATGATCTCTCGTAAATCTATTGCTGTTCTCAGCCATGGATTTAAAAACCAAACAATTGATTAATGTATACCTGAAATTGCATACTTTTAATATCAAGTCTATTTTGTAATAATGTTACTGCTTTTTGTTAGTTGTCAGTGCATATTTCCAGAGACCGAATTGGATCCAGGGCTCTATTAACCCAACTTGATCTCAGATGCTGAAAGTTTTCGATGTGGCTCAAAGTTGGCTCCTTGTCGACAATAACCTGAAACAATGGTCAAAAACCAGATCAATCAGTGACCGTACCACAAAACGTAGGTATTTGTAGCGCTGAAAAACGCATTCTATTTGCTGATGTGCTGGAAATTGCCGATTGCTCGATCCGAGTAGATGTGTGTGTATCCTGGATACACCTCGAATTAAAGCACTTTGTCATAGAAGTTTTTACCATGACAAATGCTTCTGCGAAATCAACCCGAGCATTACTGTTGACGTCCAAACAAGTTTGCTCAAGTTGTGTCTGAATGAATTGGGAAAAATGTGTACTACGACATCACTGATACCGAATCTGACCTCATGTCTCTCTATCAAGCTACGCGAATGAAATAGCTGTATCTGAAAAACTAAAGTTGCTAGAAAAAATTTAAAACCATATTTCAAAAGATTTGAAATATTCCATGAACAAAAAAATCCGGTTGTCCAGTGTTATATTAAAATAATAGTCGACTGCAACGCATAAGCGCATAAGCTCACATACATATGTAAAAAGAAAGAGGTGTCGAAGGACACCCGTGTACAGCGCAGATGAATTGAGAACACAGTTTTTAATTATTTTTATTTTTATTTATTGAAAAATTTATGTTTTAATTTCCTTTTTTTGATTTGGTTTTGTTATTATTATTAAGTCCTGCCAGTCCATTCTGCAAAAGGGAAGACTCCCGGTTCCGATAGGATATCATATCCCATGCACAAAAACCTACCAATTTCTCTAAAGATTAAACTTCTCGATATCTTTAATACTATATTTCATTCAGGTACTTATCCACACACATGGAGATCAGTCATTGTTATTCCAATCTCCAAACCCAACAAGCCACCCCACGAAATCAGTAGTTTCCGTCCAATTTCTCTATTATCATGCCTTAGTAAAACGTTTGAAAAAATAATCGATCGTAGCTTAATGTGGTTCATTTCCCGAAATAGCCTAATTTCCCATAACCAGGTAGCATTTAAAAGGCGACACAGTACTATGGATGCTTTATTGCGTATTCAACACTTCGTGTCGGATGCTCTTTCGTCAAAAAATCATGTCTCCCTTTTGGCTACTGATTTTGAAAGGGCCTTTGATCGCGTGGGGCTACATGCATGTGCTCAATCGGCTTGAACTTTGGGGAATTGGGCCAAGGCTTTATAACCTTATGAGGGCTTTTATGACCAATCGTACCTTCAGGGTTAGAGTCAACAACATCACCTCTAACACCCACAAACTGATGAATGGCATCCCCCAGGGCTCTCCACATTCAGTGGTTTTATTTACAATAGCGTTTGAGCAAATTAACTCCTTTCTCTCCAGGTATAAAATCATTAACGTTTCTATCTACGCTGATGACGCCATCTTCTACACAAAAAATTATAAATATTGATACTGTCAAGAATGTATTCTATAATATCCTAAATGATTTAGAATCATGGGTAGACTACTCAGGAGCATCTTTATCCATCGATAAATGCCAACTTTTGCACATATGCCGGAAACACTGATGTAATTTTCCTGATATGTACTTAAACACCAAATGCATTAAAGTTATTGAACACTTAAAAATACTTGGGATAACTTTTGACTCCAAACTACTTTTTAAGCAGCAATGTATTATTTTAAGAAAGCAATTAGAATCTTTATTAAGCATTATTAAATTTTTAAGTTCCAAATACTCCAATGTCCATATAAACACCGTCGTAAACATAACCCGGGCCCTTATGCTCTCCAAAATCGACTATGGTCTCCCATCTTTGGATGGTGTGCTAAGTCCTATATGAAGAAAATACATCCACCATATCACGCAGCTGTTCGCAGATCGATAAACGCTTTCCCCACATCTCCCAATGCCTGTATCCTGGTAGAAGTTGGGTAGCATTGAGGAAAGGATTATGGAAACTACAATGCAGCTAATTCCCAAGCTCTACACGACACCCAACCCACTGCTAGCAAAGGCTTTTGTCGACATCTTCAAACAAAAGCGGCATTATAAATTCATTTCTACTATCAGACGATGCGTCAAGTATAGTACGGATCTGGAATTGCCATCACCTAAAGTTTCCAACTTTATAAAGCCCAAGCCAGATTGGGCTCGGTATCAGCCAAGCATCAATACCAGTCTGCATGTAGCAGCTAAAAACAATACTACCAGCTCAGAATACCTGGCGAGATTTCTAGCGCTGAAAGAAAAGCTCGGGGATATAAATTGGCTCTACACAGATGGGTCAAAAACACAAAATTCTACTGTATTCGCTGTTGTCGACAATTCGGAAAAGATCATAGTTGGGGGGTCTCTCCCATCTTATAATTCTATATTCACCGCCGAAGCCTTTGCCTTACTAAAGGCCTGCCAATTTGCAATAAAACAAAACGGCAAATTCGCTATATGTTCTGACAGCCTATCCTCGATATTAGCCATACAAAATCGAAAGCATAACGATCACACAATTCGGGAAATCCAGAAAATATGCACTACACATCGCCACAAAATCACCATTCTTTGGGTTCCCAGCCACCAAGGTATTTGGGGAAATGAATGCGCCGATGAGGCAGCCCGGCACATCAGCTCTGCCCCAACATACGTCTTCACTCCAACCAGCTCTAGAGATTTAAAAAACCTGGTTACTCGCCATCTGCATATGAAGAAGTTGACGGGATGAGGACAGTTCCTCCACGGGTACTCTTCCATCAACCCCACTTGCGACAAAATCGATCTTCCTACCAACTCATCCAGACAGGCATGCACAGTTTTCATTCGTCTGCGTATTGGACACACACAAATCACGCACCAACATCTCCTCAAAGCTTCAGTTCGTCCACCATGCCCTTTTTGCGGAACCTATCTCACCACAAAACATCTACTTGACTCCTGCCAACATTTGGCGAGCCTAAGGGTCTCCCTTTTTGGTTCCATATCCCCATCCCAACTTTTAAATACTCCTTCACCATTAAATATCTCCAACATACATAATTTCTGCAAAAAATCAAACCTTACAATTTAATCACTGTACATTAAATCCCTTACAAAGTATTATGAAATCGCGAGTCGTAGGCCCCAGCAGCTAGTTACTCGTTAAAATTAGTATTAAGTTTAGTATTATATATTACATTTAATTATGATAAATAAAATAAAATGGGTTAGTGGCAGACCTTTCCAGAAAAAAAAAAAATAAATGGCATTGGTTGTACGCAAATATTTAAAAACAAAAAATAAATCACAAGGTTTTCTTATCCCCTTACATTTCGGTTTCATAACAACCGGTTGCTTGACAACCTCATGAAAATTTTGCCATTTATTTGCAAACTCTGGCTGTAAGAGTTATTGCATTGACGAGCGGGGCATCACTGTCAGCGATCATTTTGTTTTTGATCATTGCAATCTTACTGATGCGTGACGTTCGCTCACTCTTCTTCGTCGCCAATAGTTTTTATTTCTATCTTTTCCTTCTTCAATATTCTCTCGCTTCCTTTCAGTTTCTTTTAACCCATCTTTCTTTGGAACTCTCGCTGTGTTAAGCTCTAAACTTTTGGTTAGTCTTGACCGAACATCACTTAAGACAGACTACAGATTAAAATTCATATTCGTAATTGTAAATAATATATATTGTTTAAGTCAACAAACAAATTAAACAATAAATATAAACGTAAACTAATAAATCTGAAAGGACGTAATCACAGATTTACGCAGAAAGACTCATTCAAAGTACCCGAAACCACCGAAATTAAAACAACATCCCTACACATAATGAACGTGGGAAACCAGTTTGAATCTAAGGTTGAGTGACATTCCCTACTTCTAATCGAAGTCGACGTTTTGTGGACAATCGGGGAGGAGTTAGCAACCAATACATTACGTTAAGCTAACAACCACTACTATAAATTAGTTAACACGCGCATCCGAAGTTATGCTGACGGTATGTCTGTAATAACTCGAGCAGCTCACTCACATCCGGACTAATTCTCAAGAGATATCGTACGATTGGTGTTAGCGACACAGCGATGTTACGGCAAGGTAATTTTAAGCTTAACACGACTTTGTAAAGTATTTTATCTTTGGAACTCAATAAAATACAACATAAAATATATTAATTAATATGGGTAGGCTTCGAAAAATAGAATTTAAAATATTAAGTTAGTTCAGTAGTACCGTAATTACATACATCCACAAGTTTATCCTCGCGTGCTGACTGAGCACCTGTTCACCTATTTGGTTTTGTTTACCCACTCACTCATATACTACACTCCTATGTCCCCGCTCTTAACCGAGTGATTACAATACGACTACAATCAGCTGCAGTTTGTCAACTTGCCATAAAAATCAACCTTTAGTTTCTTCCAC
The DNA here is from genome assembly GCA_037043295.1 of Amiota minor. Lineage (NCBI taxonomy): Eukaryota > Metazoa > Arthropoda > Insecta > Diptera > Drosophilidae > Amiota > Amiota minor. The sequence goes on from JBAMAW010001157.1 coordinate 19,077, forward strand.
TGCTTTCTATTTCTACACAGCACGGCTGAGCGATTGCGCGAGCTTTTTTTTGTCACTCAAAGAGGAAAGCTTTTTTCGTTACTGTAAGGATTTTACGTTTTTCGTAGGCTTTGAAAGCATGCTTACAATTGATTTTGCAATTCTTATCATTCACTATTAGATTTCCCGACTGTTCGAATCAGAGGTAAAAAAATAAAATAATGTTTAAACAAAAGAAAAACAGAAGAAAATATAACTAAATTCAAAAAATAAAATATGCAAGTAAAACAAAGTATTTAAAATAAATAAACATATTTTTGAGTTTGTGTGTGTGTGTTTATGTGAGTGAATATTGTTATGAAAGAGAACATAAAAATTCATTGTACATAAAAGAAAGAAATTGTATTTAACCCTGACGATACGAGGTGAAGAGAGAAATGACTTGCATAATTTTTTAAACACGCGCTGAAGTAATGCAAAATATTTATTTAAATAAAATAAATAAAATTTAAACTGAAATAAATTTAAATTTAATTTTGTTTCTCAATTATATTTTGTTACACTTTTATACTTTGATTAAATATGTAGCAGAAAAGTGCGATTGTGTTTTCTTTTTTTTAAATGCATGCAAAATTATTTAAAAACAAATTATGAGAAAGAAAAGAAACAGCAAGCCGCAATAAAATGTGAAAAATCCAATGTACACATCCTTACATAAATATGTTCGTACTTACATACATAGCATGAATTGAATAGTAAGTAAAAGGGACTAGGTGGTTGGTAGGGGAAAAACATGGAAAATGAGTGTATTACAATGTTTTTATGTTTCTATGTGTGTGCGTGTACTTGTTGGGTATTTGCTGAGTAATGAACAAACGAATGAACCAATGAGCGAAGAACGACCGAACGAAAGAAAGAACGAATTTTAACAACGCAGCAGCAGCATCGATTTTTCCCATGTGTATGCAGCAAATTTTCGGAAAAAGAAAAAAGCGAAATCTCTACGGCAATCATTTTCACCATAGACGAGAAGCGAATATACCCGTATCTGCACTCTCTTAAGATCACTTTATTCACAAAGTAAAAGATTAAGGAAAAAAAGATATTGGAAAATAACACAAATGCAAATTGTTCTTATCTTTCTTTTGTTTTCAATATACTCGTACTTAAATGTAAAGATGCATTCTTTTGTGGTCAAATGATTTTAGTGGTGGGATTTTATTGGGAGATTACCTTACTTACATAAGTATGGCAACTTATTCGTGGGTGTAGGTGTGTGTGTCAAAATCTTATTCTCTTTTTTCCCCCCTTCCTTTATTGGCCATATTCATTACTCTCATATAATGTAACAACCAAAATGCTTCTCATTTTCTAGCTTTGTGCGTTTGTACCAAGTGGTAAAGAGGTGAATAGGGTGCCAAAGTAACTATGAAGTTGAAGTTTACATATTTGGTATACCGAACATAGAAGAATCAAAAGCGACAAAGCATCGTTTGTTCTTGACGTTCGTCGTTCGTCATTCGTTATTTAACAACAAAGTAGCGTGCGTGGTGAAAAATCATCAACATTAAAAATAATAAAACACAAAAAAATAAAATAAAAAAAAATAACACAAAAAAAATTTACTAGACAAGAATAGAATCGAACAGAATATAATCTTGATGAATCCTCTTCATATACAAATGATTATCCTATACACTGCAGAATTCGATATCACATAATCCCACTAAGGCAGCGTACCGATAACCATCAATAGTATAAAACATTGTAATTGAAATTCAATAGGCAACGAATACCCATCTCTCTAGAGTGAAGTGAACAAAAGAGAATTTGAAAGTATACTGGATATTGGTGAAGGTCAACTCGCAGGCAGTGAGTGTTAAAAGCAAGATTTTTTGGTACAAAAATATACGTACATGAGTAAACAACTCTACATAAACCATCTATCCTTCATTTCAACGCAATATACCCATATATAAAAACAATTACACAGCTCTACAAAATCAAACATTTTTTGTTGCATAAATAAAAAAAAAAAAACATATTTCGTGGCAGTTTAAAAGAAAACAAAAATAAAATATAAAGGTAATTGCTGTCCTATTTATTTTTTTTTTTTTGTTTTAAATTGCTTTAGTAAAATACAGACCCCTCAAAAATAAGGCGCTCAGGATAATCTCCAATGCCCCTGGTTCTTCAGAAACGCGACGCTCCACAACTTGCTCAGCATCCCAACAGTTCTCGAGGAAATAAACTTCTACAGTACAAAGGCGCGTAAAAAAGCTTTATCCAAATGACTTACCAACTCATACCCAATAAAAGCCTTCCTTATATAAACTGATTAAAATCAATTCCTGTAAATATTCATAGTCCTCATGTGTATTTACGACGCCACATTTTGCATATCCTCTCACATCCCACAGAAGACAAAGAAAAACGTCAGCAGTGATAGACTAGACCAGGGCTGTCCCGTGCGGTCCAACCGAAAACTTTTTTGGTTTCCGAACAATCAGTTGAATTTTTAACAAAATGTTGTGTAGTTCCATTGTGGTTACAGCAACAAATACTAAAACTTAAATAAAACTAAAATTAAATTAAAGGGGGGGGGTCCCATTCAAAAAACTTATGGGGTTCATACGGTTACTGGATCGAATAGGTCCCTATTCGATCCAGTAACCGTATGATCTTGAAATTTTCACGGTTATTGGAAACTTAAAATGACTAAATTTCAGTATAATCAGACCATTATAGGAATTACCTCCCATAAAAACCCAAATTAAAATTCCGGTTATTATTTGATTTTTTTTTTTTTGTTTTTGAACTATTGAACTGAAATTTAGACACTATAGTTTTGATATAATCGCTATACATTTGTTGAAATCAGCCAATATGGGGTACATTCCCTACAAGGGTATATAATAGTCTGGCAACGCCTCATATGTATAGGTATAAGTTTAGGTTTAGTAGTATACAATAAGCAGAAGAGATTGTCATTAAGATTTAAGCAAATAAACAGACGTGCATAAAGGAAGACTCAAAAGCGCATATATTTCGTGACGTTACACGATTTTTTATTTACCTTTTTGCACGCCAACTTGATTTAAGGATAAGTTTTTGCTTTTTTCGCTCGCCAATTTACTTACAGGACGAATAATGACCTTCTCCGTATGTGGCCTAGAAAATCATGCAGGTTGGAAGCTCTGGACTAGACAATTCTCTCTCTCTGTTAATGACTTTATCTGATTAATCGTTCGCAAAAATTGTTCGAAAGTGATGTTTCACAACCGGTTTTTTTTTTCTTTGTTAACCCACCTCCGTTAACGTCCGCTTCTAACTCTGGATTTCCGTATCCGCCTTCGGTAAAATGGCCTTCGTTGCAAGCCTTAATTATACTTAAAACAAAAAAAAAAAACTTCATGTTTAAGTTTTTCAATAACATAAACATGGCGATAGTGTAATGATAGATATAATGATTACAAACTCCATATGAAGGTAAGAACGAACGAAGTAGCTATATCTCGAATACAAGGTTGATACAAAAAAACTGAGGGCTGATTCGAAATCCGTGACCTCGAATTAGTAAACAACCATTAAAATATTTAATTCAAAAAAAATGTTGTTGACAAGTGCTATCACAATGTTGAAAATAGTGCGTATATCTTCGAAACTACAATAAAAATGGAACCTAATCATAATCGGTGTACTGATTAAACATCTGGTTTTATTTTTATTTGTAATAGTTTAAGGTTATGAATGGAGTTTTAAAGTGCAGGGTTAAATATCGTCCCGATAACCGGAGTCAAATGAATGGAACTATTTTTGAACTGAGGATCAATGTATGCATAATACTGAAATTCATTTATTAAAAATATGTATTTCCTATACACATATGTACATAAATGTACTTGGATGCATATATATACATATATGTGTATCTTGTGGCACTGGCTTATATAATTTTGTAAACCACGCATGAAGTATTAATGCATTTAGCAGTGGCAGTTGTAGTAAACTCATCAAGTTGTTAGATGAATGGGTTTCGTGTTGAAGCTATGTATAAATAATTTATTTTCCTTCTTTTTTTATAGACTGATCTCGATGTCTCCGCAATTAGATAATGCTTAAGTTACCAAAAGGTCTTAAAAAGAAAAAGAAGAAGTCGAAAAAGGACCAAGAACTCTTCACTGAAGAGGAGCTCGAACAGTACAAACGTGATTTAAAAGCAAAACAAGGGGCCGCAGCCAATAAATCAGACGCTGGTGAATCGGACGCAGCATCAGACTTTGAAGGCTTAGCGGTGTCAA
>JBAMAW010001161.1:0-27203 GCA_037043295.1 Amiota minor
GGTTCCTAAGCAAGGTTATTCGTGGTGAGATGCAAAAATTTCACCTCTAACGAGTACCACATTAATGCTGGCGTCCCACATGGCAGTGTTCTCGGTCCGCTCTCATACGTCATTTTCTCTGCTGACATACCTACAAATCCCCGTCTTATGACATCAACCTTAAGGTTCCACTAATTAAAACCTAATTGGACCAAATGAAACAGAAATATTTTGTTATGCGCTCGCAACATCCTAATACACTAGCTCGATCACTATCTTATATGAGTTGCCACATGCGCCTTCGTCGGAATGACTTTCCTGCCCCATAAACCTGGGAGGACCACGCAACACTAAAAAGTATCTTTAGCTCACCACTATAGCAACTTTTAAATCTTCATTACATAGTTTTTAAGATTCCTAAATCATTGTTAGGCTTTGTGTTGTATGCAAAGTGATTCAATAAATAATAAGGAACGCATAAAAAAAAAAAAATATTGTAAAAATAAGGTTATCTTCGACTATGCCGAAGATGAACTACTCTTCACGGGACGCAGTGAATGTTCTATTGTAATATTCAAATGGGTTGTTTGCATGAGAGGTACCCCCTAGGGGTCCGATTCGGCTGGTTCTGACAAATGTTCTGGGCCTTCTTGGAAACTGATAGTGTCCAAGTTTCACTTTGATAGGACAAAAACCAAAAAAGTTTTTCTAATAAGTACATGAAATCAAATGGATGTTTATGGGAGGTACCTCCCCTAGAGTTCGATTGGGTTGGAATCAACAAAACTCCTGCGCCGTTCTTGGAAACTGAAAGTGTCCAAGTTTCAGTTCGATAGGACAGTAAACAAAAAAGTTTTTCATATAAGAACATGATTGTCTTATAAGTCTCAACGTCATGATCTGCTTCTTGGGGCCGGACTTTTTTTTTCTAAATTATGTGTGTAGGGCAAATTCGTATTGCTACCAACTTTACAAAAGACAAGGCTTGGTTGGGTGGCTTTTGGATGTCTTTCACAGCAAAGAAGTAGTTATACATCATTGCAAGTGTTAGCCGATTGCTCAAATCTCAAGGCCGATGTTAATGACGTAGCAGACGTTGTTAATCGGTTTTAGGAAATCGACATCTGCTGTGGTTCAGCATCTCCTGTAGCTGATGATGACATACTTTGTGAGCAATTATTCCAACAAGGCTGCACTCGTCTACATTCTGATTAGTATTCTATTCGTCTTCCAGCCAGGACAAATTTTGATGCGCTTGGTAATTCATAAGGTAGTGCGTTAAGACGTTTTAAGAACCTCGAGTCTAGGCTGAATAGAAACACAACCTCAAAATCGCAGTATTCACCATTCCTTCAAGAATATTTCAATTTAGATCACATGTCTTTGGCTTCTAATAAGTTCAATGAGCCTCAGTATTTTTTACCACATCATTGTGTACAAAAGCTCGATAGCACCACCACCATAGTCAATGTGTTTCTCATCAAGGACTCGTGAATTGGCCAAGTGCGGGTCAGGCTCGTACACGGAGGGTTCAGTACCACATTGTGGTTTGAATGGAAGGTACCCCCCTAGTGGTCTGATTCGGCTGGTTCCAACAAATGTACTGCGCCTGTCTTGGAAACTCATAGTGTCTGAATTTCAGTTCGAAAGGACAAAAAAACAAAAAAGATTTTCTAAGAAGAACATGAATTCAAATGGGTGGTTTGTATGGGAGATACTTCCTAGTGGTCCGATTCGGATGATCCCGACAAATGTACTTCGTGTGCTAAAAAGAAAGGTTCGTGCAAAATTTCAGCTCTCTAGCTCAAAAACTGGGGACTAGTTCGTATGCATACAGACGGACAGACAGACATGGCTTAATCAATTCGTCTAATTGAGATGATAAAGAATATGTAATTAAATGTTTATTTCGCTTTAGTTATAAAAAAAAAAAAACACAAAACTGGAAATTGACGTTAAATATATTGTTTTTATTAATCACTTCAATGTTCTTTTTACATTTTTATTATTATATCTAAAGTCTTAAAAAACGGAGCTTTAGATAAGTCAACCGTCCGCATCGAGACTTGATCTTAGTCTACTTCTGCATATGTTCTGTCATCATAATGAAACCTCGGTTGTGGTTATCGTATGTGACCTTTTGTTAATTTCTTTGTTTATTCAGCTGCACACGTTCTCTGGATTGTTTAATAAATCTTATTTTATATAATTAAATTTATAGTGAGTCCGAATATTCTGTATTAATAAAACTGTTGACAAATTCAAGTGGCAAATTCTATTTATTAGCAAGAGAAATTATTAAAAAGTGACGTGGTGACCGTGTCAATGAAGAATATTCACAAATACAAGTGCTTTATGCGGGACCTGGGATGTCAATGAAGAATATTGGCAAGTTCATGTGCGTTCTGCCGCACTTGGGGTGTCAATGATTTATAAATAATATGAGGTTAGCAAGTTGACAGTTACGGACATGTCACTATATATAGTTTATGTTTTTTTTTTTGTCTCCTTTTGCCTGTTACAAACTTCATGACAAACTAATAACACTATTCACTTCTGTGAAGAGTATAAAAATATATGCTAATGAAAAGAGTTGCATACTTATTTTTTTCAGTTTTTAACTTTTAATTCAAATATTATAAGTATTAAGAATTTTGAAAACCTCTGCCAGACCAAGCATAAAAAGTTTTGTACGTTTTTTCATTTTTAATGCTTTGATTGTTGTTATTGTTGTTGCTCTTCGTTTTTTGTATATTATGTGCATTTAAAATGCGACAAGAATGACACAGTGTGTTTAGTTGTTTGTGATTTGCTTTGTTTGTTGTTCGTTTTTGAGGCTATTGATCAATTTTGGTTTATCGATAAGGGAAGTGGGAGGGTCGCGGGTTAGTCGTGTACCAAAAAACAAAATTTGTTCTGCTGATTATTGTGTCTCTTCATCTTGTGCGTATTTTGTTTGACTTTTGTTGAGTGGAGCGAGTGAGTAATTTGAAAATATTAGAAACTTGAAATATAGGTATGCAATTTTTGTCATCGTTTTTGCAAAGTTTTTGCTTCTTCATTGCCTATGCTTTGCTCATGCTTGAATTTTGTGTTGCTGTTTTATTTTTCTCTCGTATTAGTAATTACCGACTTCGTTCTTCGCCTTTCACGTATTTCGTTGACTCTGGTTGATTTAGGGGGAGTGACTAATATGAAAATATTGGAAACGAGCATTAGAGGCTCGTACGTTTAGAGATTTGCTCGGCAATCAGAAATATTTCGGAGGCGCGATGATTCTACTGGCAGGAGATTTCCGCTAAACGCTGCCGGTCATTCCCAGATCAACTGCTGCTGATGAAACAAATACTTGTTTCAAAACATCAAATTTATGGAGATACATATGTGGAAAATATCAAGTTAACAACGAATATGCGAGTGGCTTTACAAAATCACATATCGGCAGAAGTTTTCTCAAAGGCATTATTAGACATTGGAAATGAAAAAATTCCTGTGGACACCTCTGCTGTTTCATCCACATAATCTTTGTCAATTGACATTGTCAAAAGAAGATTTAATTTCCCAAGTGTTTCCAAATATTGGCGCTAATTACAAAAAGTCTGATTGATTGAGCGAACGAGCCATTAGCAGCAAAAAATAAGGATGTAGATGAGTCAAATTGATAGACAAAAGTATTCATTTAAGTATATGGATTCTTTTACCAATGCAAATGAAACTGTAAATTATCGAACTGAGTTCCTAAATTCATTGGATTTGCCAGGATTACCGCCACACAATTTACAACTCAAGGTGGGTTCGGTACTAATCATGCTGCGAAGTATAAACCAGCCGATATTGTGCAACGGAACAAGACTCGCTGTTACAAAAAATTATGCAAAATTTGCTTTAAGTTACTAAAATCATAGGAAAGTTCAAAGGCGAGGATGTGCTTATTCCATCGGCTCTATTTGGTTTTTCTCCGGATGGAAAAACTGAAGAATATTGTACAATATGGCATAAGAATAGAGTAACTAGCTATTTTGTATACAGCAATACTTAAGTTATATATTTTCATTGTAATATAATCTATATATGCTTTATATTTTTAGTTCGATTCGATTATCTGATTCTGTATTTATTTATATTTATATAGATAGATAGAGATATGTATGTTGATAGAAGATAGATAGATAGAAGATAGGTACACCACCCGTGCGAAGCAGCGGCGGGCTGCTAGTATGTTTATAAAGCTAAACTCTGTAAAAACTATTTTAAGATAATTGTATTACTATGAAAGTTTTGGGTAAATAATAAATATATATATATATAAACAATTTTATTCAAATGCAACCTATGTATGTACTTGAGTAACATTTTTTGTGGGAAGCATAATTTTGTCATATATTTTAAGCTCTATGTAGCCAAACACGCTATGACTAGTAATAATTTAAAATAAATTTAATGGCTAGAAAAGCCTTCTGTTTGAGATTAAAAGTGTTGTGATGGTACTTTGTTGCTCGTTGCTTGGAATTTAATACAGCGATTGATGTTTTGGCAGGTTTTGGTTGAAGAAGACCCTTCTGTTGTGGACCGAGTTGCACAGTTAAGGCAAAGTGTATTACATTTGCTGGTTTTGGTGCGGTTCCGGGTATTCTGCAGTTTCTGCATCTGAGCGGTGATGAGCGGATGTAGAGACGAATTTGGATTTTTTCATTGCCGAGATCGCCAATAAATGCATATAGATCTGTTTCTATCTGTTGATCATGTTTCTTAAATTTTTTGCATTAATTTACGTTTGATCGTAGTTCCAAAGCAATTTCTTCAGTTGCAGTTGACTTCTTTCGATGTGTTCGAGTGATATCTACAGTTGTTTTGCCAGGTTAGTGAGCTAGTCATGAAAGAGAGTTTTAGTTTTCAGTAAGGAATGTGCTGTTTCGAAATCTTTTAAAGTTGTCCACTGTCCTGCCGCAGCATGCTATCTGGAGTGAAATGGGTGATTCATTGATTTGTTTTGACCGATTCTGTTCATGATAAAATATTTTGATCCAATTATGTTGTTCTTGATCGCCTTGGATTGATGAAACGAGAAATGCGGTAGGGTAAGGAGATATTTTATAAAACGTTCAGGTGGAGTATTCATTGTTATTAATTGAATTGGTTCATAACTTATAGCACTTCGACATACGCTATTTCTTGTGTATACGCATATTGTTTAAGCAGTATGCGACTATTTTGTTATTGTTATACTCTTCTTCTTTCATTATAGAGTTTGTAACAGGCAGAAGGAGACAACAGAGACAACATTCTATATACAGCTCCAGCTGCTGTCCGTCTAATAACTTCAGCTTTAGCACTGCTGCAGAATCTTTTGACGCGTACATAAGTGCATTTGTCAGAACCGCCATACGAATTCATGTTTTTATAAGAAAAACTTTTGTGTTTGTCTATCCAACTAAAACTTGGACAGTATCAGTTTCCAAGACAGGCGTAGGACATTTATCGGAACTAGCCGAATCGGACCACTAAGGCGGTACCTCCCATATAAACCACCCATTTGAATTCATATTCTTTTTAAAAAAAAATTTTGGTTTTTGTCCTATTGAACTGAACCTTGGACACAATCAATGTCCAAGATAGAATTAGAAAGAATGAAAATTAATCTCTAAATAATTATCACGTGAGTACTTAAAAAGATTAAAGCTTTTTTCAATTTACCATATTGCCAATAGTATTGTGAGAGCTTAACTTTTGATCATGGTGAGAAGGCCAGTGCTGCTTGCAAATTTGGTCCTTTGTACAGAACGGGAATGTTTCGTTAATGCTGGTTGCGGCTCTTGATTTTCTTGCCCAGTTGACGATGTGAAGGCAGGCTTCAACCTATCGATGCATTTGTTGGTTTTGCGTCCCTTTATGAAAACTTTGAAAAACTTGTGTGTTCTTTGCAAAACCTATTCATCCTATGGATGGATCAAGGAAGGTCGGACTGAATCATTGCGGACAAAAACATGAGTAGCCAATTCGAGTTTCATAGAAATAAAAGTCTTCGGATTACTATGGAATGCTGCATCCGTCGGGCGCAGGTTCTGCATCGATTTTAAGAATCTTGTACTGACTTGCTGGTAATTGTTGGTGGTTGGGTGGCTGTGTGAAACTCCCATGGTAACCTTAGCGTGGTACCATAGACCAGCATCACTGGTGCTGCCTTGATGTCCGGCTTGAAAACGACTTGAGGGCCAAGTATTGTAGAATATTGGGTTAACACTGCGTCCACTTGTCGACGTCGTTGCACAGAATAGCAGCTTTAAATGAACGCTGCCACTTCTCAATCAGGCCATTGACATATAGAACGTAAGTCGGTTGAAAAATGATGTTTATTAGCCAGCTCTTTATTAAACCTTTGAAAAGCGTGTTCGGCTTCCGCGGTCCAAGCATGTGGCGTGCGATCATTTTTTTTTTTTTGTTGTTTCCGAGAGTGATCTCCCGAAGAACCTGTTGGTGTGAACCTACGTATGGCAAGAACTTGCGATAAACATTTAACATAGCTAAAAAACTATTAAGGTCCTTCACCAGTGCAGGTTTGGGAAAATTTCTGATAACGTCTTTTCTCTATGGTAAGGGCTAGATTCCTCTTGAGTTGACCAAGTGACCCAGAAATTTTAGTCCTCTTTTTGCAAATTTGCATTTCCCCAGGTTAATAGTAAGTTTGTTGTCTCGTAAGGATTGGAAACCCTCTCGTAGGTCTTTGCGGTGTTGTTCAGGAGAGAAACAAGCAACACAAATGTCATCAGTGTAAGGAAAAACACAATCAAATCGCGAAGAACTTCGTTGATGAGTCTTTGAAAAGTTTGTGCTGCGTTGCATAAACCAAAAGTCATGAATTTAAACTCAAATAAGCCGATAGGTGTAGTAATGACCGTCTTCGGAATATCGTTCTTATGAACAGGTACTTGGTGGAAAGCTTTTAATAAATCTATCTTCGAAGAAATCACCATACCATATAAATTGCTCATGAAATCCGTTATTTACGGTAGTGTATAGCGTTCTGGTATTGTTTGTGCGTTAAGGACTCGGTAATAACCGCATAGACGCCAGGAGCCATCAATTTTTTAAAGCATGTGTAAAGGGCTCGACTAGTTGCTATATGAAGGCCGACAAATTCCGGCTTTTATAAGAAACTCAGATTCGGCTCGGGTGGCTGCTAATTTCTTCGGCGAAAGGCGTCTTGAGCGAGAGTGTACCGGTAGTCTCATTTTGATGGACAGCGATTGCGTTAGTAGCAGTGCCGCACACTGGGCGTCTAGTAATATCTGCGAACTCCGCTTATAAATCGGCAAGTGGGCTATTGGAGTTGAATGTTTCTATTTCTGCCGCAGAGAATGGAACTGTAGTTGTAGCTGACGATGTTAGGGAAGTTATGTTGTCAATGAGTTAATTGCGACTCATGTCAACAAGATGATCATAATGTCGAATGAAATCTGCACCAATAATAGGACTCGACACGTCGGCGACCACAAAATACCAATAGAATTCGCGTCGGAGGCCAAAATCTAGTTTATCACCAAGGACCCTAATAGGTAATACCATTCGCAGCACACAGTTGTGTAGTAGTTGGACGTAGGTCGAACGTGTTTGAGGTTATTGGCAAAATGCAAACGTCTGCACCCGTGTCAACGAGGAATTTTTTCTTTTAAATCATGTCACTAACCTGAAAGCGAAAAATTGTACGTTCTTTGGCAGAATCTCCGCTAGGATTCGCCACGTCTTTTTACAGTCAGGAACGATGTTTATTTGAATCCGACGCCGATGTGTTGGGTGACGAGTTCCTGCATTTGCATGGATTTCGGCACCTCAATGCGTTCCGGCCAAACTTTGGTAGCAGCACCGATTTGGAAGCTTTCAGAATTTTCTTGGTAATGTCGGGAGTGATGACGGGATTTTGAGCCTCTCCGATTTCGTTCTCGTAAATCCGACTGAATTCATAACAGAATCTGCAATCTTCACAAATTCCGCACGAGTTTAAGAAGATGCTGCGACCACGACCACGCAACAACTTCAGGAAGGCGCTTTGTCCATAAGCCTTTTAGTGCCGCATCACTTAAAGACGTTCCTGCCACTGGCTTCATTTCAAAATTCAACTCTGACGGTTTTGTTGTCTCCCAGAGGTAGCTCAGACAGTAGTCTATTAAGAAAGCGTTGTTCATTATCTGGAAAAGTCTCAATTAGTTATAGTTTTTTTAACTCGAAACGGTTGATGTTCGGCAATGACGCATTTATTTAGCTGAGTTGCGAGATGATGTTTGTATCCAACGGTGCAAGAATGTTTGCCGTTTTTTGCGGTCATCCCTCATACCGGACGCGATGAACCAAACGTCCAATTAAGTGAACCATACCTCGATGTTCGTGCTGCTCATTTGCGGTATCGGCAATCTTGCGTGCACCGTCTCCACCTCACTGTCTTTTGTTGCTGCAAGAGATGTAGTGGTATCGGCAGCACCTATCGCACCAGCTTTATTGTCCGGCATACTAAATTTTTTTAGTGGGATCACCAATTTAGCTGTATTTATTAATTTTTGTTGATTATTAATTAATTACAAACACTACAATCCACTTAGCTGATAATAATATAATTTTAAGTACTCCAATTGACTTAATAGCTAATTTTACAGTTTTTGAAAATTTTAACGTCGTACGAAAGAGAGTGAATTAGAAGCATTGAAAATTAACCCCAAAATAATTATTACTTAGCTATTTAAAAAAGCTTAAAACTTATTTCAATGTACCATATTCACAAGAGTATGTTGAGAGCTTAATTTTTGATCATGGTGAGAATGCCAATGTGGAGTTGCCAAATATATTGTTGATCAGCTCGATTAAACTAATTGATTAAGCCATGTCTGTCTCTTCGTCTATCCATCTGACCGACTGTATGTATGCGAACTATACCCTCACTTTGTGAAATAGAGAGCTAAACTTTTTGCACGAACATTTCATTTTACCATACGCAGTATACCTTTCGTTTGGCTGTACGTAGTACGTTTATTGGAACCGGCCGAATCAGCTCACAAAGAGGGGTAATTCCCATACAAACCACTTATTTGAATTCATGTTCTTTTGAGAAGACCTTTTTTTGGTTTTTGTCTTATCGAACTGAAACTTGGACACTATAAGTTTCCAAGATAGGCGAAGTAAATTTGTTGGAACTAGCCGAATCGGACCACTAAGGAGGGTACCTCCCATACAAATCCCCCATTGAAATTCAAGAGAAACTTTTTTGTTATGTAAGTCGCACATATAACAAACAATTAAAACTGCCAGTAAAAATATAAGCTAAGTAAATACAGAAATTGCAATAAGTACTTTATTATTCTTACAGCTATTTATGACAACATGAAATATGTATATTCTTGATCAGCTCGATTAGACGAATTGATTAAGCCATGTCCGTCTGTCCATCTGTATGCATACGAACTAGTCCCCAGTTTTTGAGCTAGAGAGCTGAAATTTTGCACGAACCTTTCTTTTTAGCACACGAAGTACATTTGTCGGGACCATCCGAATCGGACCACTAGGAAGTATCTCCCATACAAACCACCCATTTGAATTCATGTTCTTCTTAGAAAATCTTTTTTGTTTTTTTGTCCTTTCGAACTGAAATTCGGACACTATGAGTTTCCAAGACAGGCGCAGTACATTTGTTGGAACCAGCCGAATCAGACCACTAGGGGGGTACCTTCCATTCAAACCACAATGTGGTACTGTACCCTCCGTGTACGAGCCTGACCCGCACTTGGCCAATTCACGAGTCCTTGATGAGAAACACATTGACTATGGTGGTGGTGCTATCGAGCTTTTGTACACAATGATGTGGTGAAAAATACTGAGGCTCATTGAACTTATTAGAAGCCAAAGACATGTGATCTAAATTGAAATATTCTTGAAGGAATGGTGAATACTGCGATTTTGGGGTTGTGTTTCTATTCAGCCTAGACTCGAGGTTCTTAAAACGTCTTAACGCACTACCTTATGAATTACCAAGCGCATCAAAATTTGTCCTGGCTGGAAGACGAATAGAATACTAATCAGAATGTAGACGAGTGCAGCCTTGTTGGAATAATTGCTCACAAAGTATGTCATCATCAGCTACAGGAGATGCTGAACCACAGCAGATGTCGATTTCCTAAAACCGATTAACAACGTCTGCTACGTCATTAACATCGGCCTTGAGATTTGAGCAATCGGCTAACACTTGCAATGATGTATAACTACTTCTTTGCTGTGAAAGACATCCAAAAGCCACCCAACCAAGCCTTGTCTTTTGTAAAGTTGGTAGCAATACGAATTTTCCCAACACACATAATTTAGAAAAAAAAAGTCCGGCTCCAAGAAGCAGATCATTACGTTGAGACTTATAAAACAATGGTGTAGCAAGATCGATATTTTATGGGATATTCCAATTCGAATAATCTAAGACAGAATGAGGATGATAATTTGTTAATTCTGATTCTATCCTATGACTGTGCAAAAACAATATGATAATTGAACTAACGAAAGATTAGATAATGTAGTTTTGTGTGCCTGACATATTTCGATGTGGCACAATTTTGCAATTGTTGCCCACGTCTTGAGCTTTCTTTTCCATTTTTGGAAAAAAATAATCATTAAGAATTACTTTGACATTTTCTTATGTGGCGCGTTGAGCTGAATTATGTTCCGCCAGCACAATTTTATTTTAGTCATTCTCATTACTGATAACCTGAACGATCTTCTCCGTGTATCGAAATTTTACCACTGAGTTATGTTTGACTAATTTGTGTATTATAAATGATAGACAAATTGCATTTACAACGTCCTGTAGCAAATTGAGGAGCGTTTACATATCGGAAATTGTTCTTACATATCTCGAGGTTTTTCCAAATAAAGTAAGTATGCATTTTGTTTGGATACCTGATTCTTCACTCATGATTTGGTTACGAATACAATTCACAGATGTATCTACTTTTTCAAAAGTATATGTCAGAGATTCCTCATTGTGAATAGTTACAATGTTTGATCACGTATTCTGGCTGTCATGGCAGGGCGCTCAGGGCGTTTTTGTCTGATACTGCAATTGTGAGAGGTTGATGATCCGTACATAATGTATATTTATGTCCCTTATACCGTGTAGATAATTTTTGAGGTTTTTCAAAGCCCAGACAATGGCTAACAATTCTCTTTCATCGCATAGTGCAGCTCCCTCATCCTAAGCACATTAAGGTCCATATACACGCAAGACTTGCAATGCACTAACTCTGTATTTTTCGTTTAAAGTTGCCGCTACGATGGGGTCTTAAGTCATTGCCGTATTACTTACAAGTGAGGCTAATTTCGTTTCCACTTCATCATTATACAATATTGTATCAACGATATATTTCCCCGTCTAAGAGTTGAGAGCTCCTGTTCAATAAGATAGGCAGGGTGTTTGCCAGCATAGGTAAAATCAAGTCTACATAATATCACTCTAAATTTGGGCACGATGTTGAAAGGTGCAAGTATCGCATAATTTTCTGATTGTATTTACTGCGTGATAATAAATGGAACTATCCCTATAATTTTGATAAAGTTTGTTTGCATTATGCGCAGCCTTTCGCCATTATACATACTTTTGGTTTTGTCCCCTAAGCTCAGGAGGGGCCTGAAAAAGATCAAGTGTTTCCCTACACCCTATACCATTGATAATTGAGACGTTTTTCTATTTTTCTGCAATGGGGGGTTTTAGATACTCAAGATGCCTTGTGAGTGTGAACACACTGTCAATTATAAAGCAATAACTTGGCTTCTAATTGGTCATGAAATTTTAACAGAACGTCCCGTCAAAAAATGCGTCACTATAAATAGAAAAATTTGAGAAGGTCTCGTTTACTTTGCAACATACTTTATATATTTTAAAATTTCACATACACACCTAAAATGTTCTTTACGTACACAATTTATATATTTTACTTTCTCAGACACAAACTAACCGACCTATTCTCATAGATAGCGCACTGCTGACAATACTTTTTTTGGGTCTCATTGACATTGAAAGCTGTTTGTAACATAGGTCTGCAAAACGTCTGTAAATGTTAGCTTGTCAGGATTGCTAACTGAGAACAAAACAAATATTTATTGGAAATATAAAAAAAATTTCAGTCACCGACTATCTCTCTTCGAGTGCGGACGTCAGTGCTTCCCAGTTATCTGTTATCAGTAATTAGATTTGCTTTTGCTTTTGTGATCATCCTCAACTGATATTCATTTATTACATTATTTCTCTTTTTCTTATCCCCTACCGCGTGTGGTTGCAAATTTTTTGGTAATCATGGCCCCTTGGGCCTCCCATAATCGCTTTGATATTCTAAGCTTTAGCCCCAAAGCAAAAAAAAGAGACAGTTCCAGAAAATTCCCGACGATTTCTCCAATCTATCTGAAATTGCCCAACAAAACCCCAAATTCATAATCATTGCCTCCAAAAATACCGACAAACCCATATCCGAATTTTCGTGCAAAGCAGGACATCGTGCCTTAAACCTCATCAGCAAAGACATAGTATCGATCTCGACCCTCCGAGATGGTAATTTGTTAATGCTGGTAAAAAACAATATAAATTTTTAAAAACAACGACATTGCCTGGTTTATGTGACATTGAATGCAAACTGCATGAAAGTCTAAACTTTGTAAAGGGCACTATATAGTCGCAAAATGTTCACTCCATCTTCAAATTCCCCCGTATCATAGAAGGAAACTCAAAACCCACTGGCGTTATACTTATCACTTTTGATCTTATAACTTACCCATCAAACTTGACATTTCTTGGCATTCCGTCAAGGTCAGGGAGTACATCCCCAACCCGATGACATGCAAGACCTGCCAACTTTTGGGTCACACTGCAAAACACTGCAGGAATTCTGCTACTTGCGCAAACTGCAATCTTCCTGCCCACACACCCGATCAATGCACACGCACTAGTTGCGCTAATTGTAACGGCGATCATCCCGCCTCCTCACCATCCTGCCCAGAATATCAAGCACAAAGGGAACTGCTGAAAATAAAAACTAAAAAGAAGTGCAGCATGAGAGAAGCAAAGATAATGCTAAAACAACAACAATCTTCTACTACTGTTAGCGCACATGCTAGCTTCGCGGCTACCGCTGCTTCTGACGTCTCTCTGCCCCCGCAGTCAACAAATCGATGAACTATAGACCCATCAATACTGTTAATAAACAGAATAACTCAATTAAGCTTATCAGTACCGTCCCCCATTCCCCTCTTCCCACAGCAGTCGCCACTGCTATTCCTGATTCTTCTAAACATTCAACTTCAACAAAAACGCAAAACAACACAACTACAACAACACTCAAAAATACCTCTGATGCGTTCGCAACCAATGACAAATCTCTTAAACAACTTGACTCAATATCAACCACTTCTATACAATTTCCTGATTCTGACGAAACAATGGGAGAACCTGACTTGTAGTCAAGTCCCTTTCCATTGCTTCAATTCATCTTGGAAACATAAAACATCCCTACTTTAACTTTGCAATGTCTACTAAAATTTTACAATGGAATATTATTTAATAAACACTCTCCAGCAAGTTAAGGGACCAATAATAATGTTAGGTGATTTTAATTCTTGGGGCCCCTTATGGGGTTCTAACCTGGTCAACTCACGTGGCAAAAACATTGAGCACTCATCTTAAGCGTCCATAGTACTGTGTTGCTTTTTAAATGCTACCTGGTTATGGAAATTAGGTTATTTTGGGAAATGAACCACATTAACCTACGAGCGATTATTTTTTCAAACGTTTTACTAAGGCACGATAATAGAGAAATTGGACGGAAACTACCGATTTCGTGGGGTGGCTTGTTGGGTTTGGAGATTGGAATAACAATGGCTGATCTCCATGTGTGTGGATAAGTACCTGAATGAAATATCTTATCAAAGATATCAAGAAGTTTAATCTTTAGAGAAATTGGTAGGTTTTTTAGCATGGGATATGATATCCTATCGCAACCGGGAATCTTCCCGTTTGCAGAAAGGATCGCAGCTTCCATTTTAATCATGGTGAAATTGGCTTCTAGGTGTCTGGCCAATGCAGATAGCCGGTTTGGGGAGTATGAGCCTGGTAGGCAAGAATTTTTATGCTGAATATATATGGGCGAGAAATATAGGTGTTTATGATGGTGATAGGGCTGTTTAGCTTCAGCTGTAAGGCAGAGCAGAGAAGGTTGGAGTTTATTATGATATGCTTATGGGGGATGTGACGTTTAATAAGCACGCCTATCCCTTGTTTGGCTGCTGTGTTATGAAGATGATTGTAAAAGTAGCCTGTGTATGCCTTGGGCAGATAAAGTTAGTGAAGTTAAGAGCTAAGTGGGTCTCTTGCCTCATAAAACATCAGGTGAGTGATCATTTATAAGTAATAAAAGGTTATTATAGTTGTTGAAAATGCCATTAATATTCCATTGTAAAATTTTAGTAGACATTGCAAAGTTAAAGTAGGGATGTTTTATGTTTCCAAGATGAATTGAAGCAATGGAAAGGGACTTGACTACAAGTCAGGTTCTCCCATTGTTTCGTCAGAATCAGGAAATTGTATAGAAGTGGTTGATATTGAGTCAAGTTGTTTAAGAGATTTGTCATTGGTTGCGAACGCATCAGAGGTATTTTTGAGTGTTGTTGTAGTTGTGTTGTTTTGCGTTTTTGTTGAAGTTGAATGTTTAGAAGAATCAGGAATATCAGTGGCGACTGCTGTGGGAAGAGGGGAATGGGGGACGGTACTGATAAGCTTAATTGAGTTATTCTGTTTATTAACAGTATTGATGGGTCTATAGTTCATCGATTTGTTGGCTGCGGGGGCAGAGAGACGTCAGAAGCAGCGATAGCCGCGAAGCTAGCATGTGCGCTAACAGTAGTAGAAGATTGTTGTTGTTTTAGCATTATCTTTGCTTCTCTCATGCTGCACTTCTTTTTAGTTTTTATTTTCAGCAGTTCCCTTTGTGCTTGATATTCTGGGCAGGATGGTGAGGAGGCGGGATGATCGCCGTTACAATTAGCGCAACTAGTGCGTGTGCATTGATCGGGTGTGTGGGCAGGAAGATTGCAGTTTGCGCAAGTAGCAGAATTCCTGCAGTGTTTTGCAGTGTGACCCAAAAGTTGGCAGGTCTTGCATGTCATCGGGTTGGGGATGTACTCCCTGACCTTGACGGAATGCCAAGAAATGTCAAGTTTGATGGGTAAGTTATAAGATCAAAAGTGATAAGTATAACGCCAGTGGGTTTTGAGTTTCCTTCTATGATACGGGGGAATTTGAAGATGGAGTGAACATTTTGCCCTTTACAAAGTTTAGACTTTCATGCAGTTTGCATTCAATGTCACATAGACCAGGCAATGTCGTTGTTTTTAAAAATTTATATTGTTTTTTACCAGCATTAACAAATTACCATTTCGAAGGGTCGAGAACGATACTATGTTTTTGCTGATGAGGTTTAAGGCACGATGTACTGCTTTGCACGAAAATTCGGAAATGGGTTTGTCGGTATTTTTGGAGGCAATGATTATAAATTTGGGGTTTTGTTGGGCAATTTCAGGTAGATTGGGGAAATCGTCGGGAATTTTCTGGAATTGTCTCTTCTTTTTTGCTTTGGGGCTAAAGCTAAGAATATCAAAGCGATTATTCCCATGATTGAGAGGCCCAGGAGCCATGATTACCAAAAAAATTTACAACCATACACAAAAATAATATGCACACGTACGCGGTAGGGGATTAGAAAAATAGAAATAATGTGATAATTGGATATCAGTTGAGGATGATCACAAAAGCAAAACTAATTACTGATAACAGATAACTAATAACTGGGAAGCACTGACGTCCGCACTCGAAGAGAGATCTAAAATTTTTTTTGTATAAATAATTCCAGTTAGCAATCCTGACAAGCTAACATAGACGTTTTGCAGACCTATGTTACAAACAGCTTTCAATGTCAATGAGACCCAAAAAAAGTATTGTCAGTGCGCTATCTATGAGAATAGGTCAGTTTGTGTCTGAGAAAGTAAAATATATAAATTGTGTACGTAAAGAACATTTTAGGTGTGTATGTGAAATTTTAAAATATATAAAGTATGTTGCAAAGTAAACGAGACCTTCTCAAATTTTTCTATTTATAGTGACGCATTTTTTGACGGGACGTTCTGTTAAAATTTCATGACCAATTAGAAGCCAAGTTATTGCTTTATAATTGACAGTGTGTTCACACTCACAAGGCATCTTGAGTATCTAAAACCCCCCATTGCAGAAAAATAGAAAAACGTCTCAATTATCAATGGTATAGGGTGTAGGGAAACACTTGATCTTTTTCAGGCCCCTCCTGAGCTTAGGGGACAAAACCAAAAGTATGTATAATGGCGAAAGGCTGCGCATAATGCAAACAAACTTTATCAAAATTATAGGGATAGTTCCATTTATTATCACGCAGTAAATACAATCAGAAAATTATGCGATACTTGCACCTTTCAACATCGTGCCCAAATTTAGAGTGATATTATGTAGACTTGATTTTACCTATGCTGGCAAACACCCTGCCTATCTTATTGAACAGGAGCTCTCAACTCTTAGACGGGGAAATATATCGTTGATACAATATTGTATAATGATGAAGTGGAAACGAAATTAGCCTCACTTGTAAGTAATACGGCAATGACTTAAGACCCCCTAGCGACTTTAAACGAAAAATACAGAGTGTGATGCGTGTATATGGACCTTAATGTGCTTAGGATGAGGGCGACTATGCGATGAAAGAGAATTGTTAGCCATTGTCTGGGCTTTGAAAAACCTCAAAAATTATCTACACGGTATAAGGGACGAAATATACATTATGGTACGATCAACATTTACAGATCGCAAAAACGCCCTGAGCGCCCTGCCATGACAGCCAGAATACGTGATCAAACATTGTAACTATTCACAATGAGGAATCTCTGACATATACTTTTGAAAAAGTAGATACATCTGTGAATTGTATTCGTAACCAAATCATGAGTGAAGAATCAGGTATCCAAACAAAATGCATACTTACTTTATTTGGAAAAACCTCGAGATATGTAAGAACAATTTCCGATATGTAAACGCTCCTCAATTTGCTACAGGACGTTGTAAATGCAATTTGTCTATCATTTATAATACACAAATTAGTCAAACATAACTCAGTGGTAAAATTTCGATACACGGAGAAGATCGTTCAGGTTATCAGTAATGAGAATGACTAAAATAAAATTGTGCTGGCGGAACATAATTCAGCTCAACGCGCCACATAAGAAAATGTCAAAGTAATTCTTAATGATTATTTTTTTCCAAAAATGGAAAAGAAAGCTCAAGACGTGGGCGACAATTGCAAAATTGTGCCACATCGAAATATGTCAGGCACACAAAACTACATTATCTAATCTTTCGTTAGTTCAATTATCATATTGTTTTTGCACAGTCATAGGATAGAATCAGAATTAACAAATTATCATCCTCATTCTGTCTTAGATTATTCGAATTGGAATATCCCATAAAATATCGATCTTGCTACACCATTGTTTTATAAGTCTCAACGTAATGATCTGCTTCTTGGAGCCGGACTTTTTTTTTCTAAATTATGTGTGTTGGGAAAATTCGTATTGCTACCAACTTTACAAAAGACAAGGCTTGGTTGGGTGGCTTTTGGATGTCTTTCACAGCAAAGAAGTAGTTATACATCATTGCAAGTGTTAGCCGATTGCTCAAATCTCAAGGCCGATGTTAATGACGTAGCAGACGTTGTTAATCGGTTTTAGGAAATCGACATCTGCTGTGGTTCAGCATCTCCTGTAGCTGATGATGACATACTTTGTGAGCAATTATTCCAACAAGGCTGCACTCGTCTACATTCTGATTAGTATTCTATTCGTCTTCCAGCCAGGACAAATTTTGATGCGCTTGGTAATTCATAAGGTAGTGCGTTAAGACGTTTTAAGAACCTCGAGTCTAGGCTGAATAGAAACACAACCCCAAAATCGCAGTATTCACCATTCCTTCAAGAATATTTCAATTTAGATCACATGTCTTTGGCTTCTAATAAGTTCAATGAGCCTCAGTATTTTTCACCACATCATTGTGTACAAAAGCTCGATAGCACCACCACCATAGTCAATGTGTTTCTCATCAAGGACTCGTGAATTGGCCAAGTGCGGGTCAGGCTCGTACACGGAGGGTACAGTACCACATTGTGGTTTGAATGGAAGGTACCCCCCTAGTGGTCTGATTGGCAGATGTACTGCGCCTGTCTTGGAAACTCATAGTGTCCGAATTTCAGTTCGAAAGGACAAAAAAACAAAAAAGATTTTCTAAGAAGAACATGAATTCAAATGGGTGGTTTGTATGGGAGATACTTCCTAGTGGTCCGATTCGGATGGTCCCGACAAATGTACTTCGTGCAAAGAAAGGTTCGTGCAAAATTTCAGCTCTCTAGCTCAAAAACTGGGGACTAGTTCGTATGCATACAGATGGACAGACGGACATGGCTTAATCAATTCGTCTAATCGAGCTGATCAAGAATATACATATTTCATGTTGTCATAAATAGCTGTAAGAATAATAAAGTACTTATTGCAATTTCTGTATTTACTTAGCTTATATTTTTACTGGCAGTTTTAATTGTTTGTTATATGTGCGACTTACATAACAAAAAAGTTTCTCTTGAATTTCAATGGGGGATTTGTATGGGAGGTACCCTCCTTAGTGGTCCGATTCGGCTAGTTCCAACAAATTTACTTCGCCTATCTTGGAAACTTATAGTGTCCAAGTTTCAGTTCGATAAGACAAAAACCAAAAAAAGGTCTTCTCAAAAGAACATGAATTCAAATAAGTGGTTTGTATGGGAATTACCCCTCTTTGTGAGCTGATTCGGCCGGTTCCAATAAACGTACTACGTACAGCCAAACGAAAGGTATACTGCGTATGGTAAAATGAAATGTTCGTGCAAAAAGTTTAGCTCTCTATTTCACAAAGTGAGGGTATAGTTCGCATACATACAGTCGGTCAGATGGATAGACGAAGAGACAGACATGGCTTAATCAATTAGTTTAATCGAGCTGATCAACAATATATTTGGCAACTCCACATTGGCATTCTCACCATGATCAAAAATTAAGCTCTCAACATACTCTTGTGAATATGGTACATTGAAATAAGTTTTAAGCTTTTTTAAATAGCTAAGTAATAATTATTTTGGGGTTAATTTTCAATGCTTCTAATTCACTCTCTTTCGTACGACGTTAAAATTTTCAAAAACTGTAAAATTAGCTATTAAGTCAATTGGAGTACTTAAAATTATATTATTATCAGCTAAGTGGATTGTAGTGTTTGTAATTAATTAATAATCAACAAAAATTAATAAATACAGCTAAATTGGTGATCCCACTAAAAAAATTTAGTATGCCGGACAATAAAGCTGGTGCGATAGGTGCTGCCGATACCACTACATCTCTTGCAGCAACAAAAGACAGTGAGGTGGAGACGGTGCACGCAAGATTGCCGATACCGCAAATGAGCAGCACGAACATCGAGGTATGGTTCACTTAATTGGACGTTTGGTTCATCGCGTCCGGTATGAGGGATGACCGCAAAAAACGGCAAACATTCTTGCACCGTTGGATACAAACATCATCTCGCAACTCAGCTAAATAAATGCGTCATTGCCGAACATCAACCGTTTCGAGTTAAAAAAACTATAACTAATTGAGACTTTTCCAGATAATGAACAACGCTTTCTTAATAGACTACTGTCTGAGCTACCTCTGGGAGACAACAAAACCGTCAGAGTTGAATTTTGAAATGAAGCCAGTGGCAGGAACGTCTTTAAGTGATGCGGCACTAAAAGGCTTATGGACAAAGCGCCTTCCTGAAGTTGTTGCGTGGTCGTGGTCGCAGCATCTTCTTAAACTCGTGCGGAATTTGTGAAGATTGCAGATTCTGTTATGAATTCAGTCGGATTTACGAGAACGAAATCGGAGAGGCTCAAAATCCCGTCATCACTCCCGACATTACCAAGAAAATTCTGAAAGCTTCCAAATCGGTGCTGCTACCAAAGTTTGGCCGGAACGCATTGAGGTGCCGAAATCCATGCAAATGCAGGAACTCGTCACCCAACACATCGGCGTCGGATTCAAATAAACATCGTTCCTGACTGTAAAAAGACGTGGCGAATCCTAGCGGAGATTCTGCCAAAGAACGTACAATTTTTCGCTTTCAGGTTAGTGACATGATTTAAAAGAAAAAATTCCTCGTTGACACGGGTGCAGACGTTTGCATTTTGCCAATAACCTCAAACACGTTCGACCTACGTCCAACTACTACACAACTGTGTGCTGCGAATGGTATTACCTATTAGGGTCCTTGGTGATAAACTAGATTTTGGCCTCCGACGCGAATTCTATTGGTATTTTGTGGTCGCCGACGTGTCGAGTCCTATTATTGGTGCAGATTTCATTCGACATTATGATCATCTTGTTGACATGAGTCGCAATTAACTCATTGACAACATAACTTCCCTAACATCGTCAGCTACAACTACAGTTCCATTCTCTGCGGCAGAAATAGAAACATTCAACTCCAATAGCCCACTTGCCGATTTATAAGCGGAGTTCGCAGATATTACTAGACGCCCAGTGTGCGGCACTGCTACTAACGCAATCGCTGTCCATCAAAATGAGACTACCGGTACACTCTCGCTCAAGACGCCTTTCGCCGAAGAAATTAGCAGCCACCCGAGCCGAATCTGAGTTTCTTATAAAAGCCGGAATTTGTCGGCCTTCATATAGCAACTAGTCGAGCCCTTTACACATGCTTTAAAAAATTGATGGCTCCTGGCGTCTATGCGGTTATTACCGAGTCCTTAACGCACAAACAATACCAGAACGCTATACACTACCGTAAATAACGGATTTCATGAGCAATTTATATGGTATGGTGATTTCTTCGAAGATAGATTTATTAAAAGCTTTCCACCAAGTACCTGTTCATAAGAACGATATTCCGAAGACGGTCATTACTACACCTATCGGCTTATTTGAGTTTAAATTCATGACTTTTGGTTTATGCAACGCAGCACAAACTTTTCAAAGACTCATCAACGAAGTTCTTCGCGATTTGATTGTGTTTTTCCTTACACTGATGACATTTGTGTTGCTTGTTTCTCTCCTGAACAACACCGCAAAGACCTACGAGAGGGTTTCCAATCCTTACGAGACAACAAACTTACTATTAACCTGGGGAAATGCAAATTTGCAAAAAGAGGACTAAAATTTCTGGGTCACTTGGTCAACTCAAGAGGAATCTAGCCCTTACCATAGAGAAAAGACGTTATCAGAAATTTTCCCAAACCTGCACTGGTGAAGGACCTTAATAGTTTTTTAGCTATGTTAAATGTTTATCGCAAGTTCTTGCCATACGTAGGTTCACACCAACAGGTTCTTCGGGAGATCACTCTCGGAAACAACAAAAAAAAAAAATGATCGCACGCCACATGCTTGGACCGCGGAAGCCGAACACGCTTTTCAAAGGTTTAATAAAGAGCTGGCTAATAAACATCATTTTTCAACCGACTTACGTTCTATATGTCAATGGCCTGATTGAGAAGTGGCAGCGTTCATTTAAAGCTGCTATTCTGTGCAACGACGTCGACAAGTGGACGCAGTGTTAACCCAATATTCTACAATACTTGGCCCTCAAGTCGTTTTCAAGCCGGACATCAAGGCAGCACCAGTGATGCTGGTCTATGGTACCACGCTAAGGTTACCATGGGAGTTTCACACAGCCACCCAACCACCAACAATTACCAGCAAGTCAGTACAAGATTCTTAAAATCGATGCAGAACCTGCGCCCGACGGATGCAGCATTCCATAGTAATCCGAAGACTTTTATTTCTATGAAACTCGAATTGGCTACTCATGTTTTTGTCCGCAATGATTCAGTCCGACCTTCCTTGATCCATCCATAGGATGAATAGGTTTTGCAAAGAACACACAAGTTTTTCAAAGTTTTCATAAAGGGACGCAAAACCAACAAATGCATCGATAGGTTGAAGCCTGCCTTCACATCGTCAACTGGGCAAGAAAATCAAGAGCCGCAACCAGCATTAACGAAACATTCCCGTTCTGTACAAAGGACCAAATTTGCAAGCAGCACTGGCCTTCTCACCATGATCAAAAGTTAAGCTCTCACAATACTATTGGCAATATGGTAAATTGAAAAAAGCTTTAATCTTTTTAAGTACTCACGTGATAATTATTTAGAGATTAATTTTCATTCTTTCTAATTCTATCTTGGACATTGATTGTGTCCAAGGTTCAGTTCAATAGGACAAAAACCAAAATTTTTTTTTAAAAAGAATATGAATTCAAATGGGTGGTTTATATGGGAGGTACCGCCTTAGTGGTCCGATTCGGCTAGTTCCGATAAATGTCCTACGCCTGTCTTGGAAACTGATACTGTCCAAGTTTTAGTTAGATAGGACAAACACAAAAGTTTTTCTTATAAAAACATGAATTCATATGGGTGGTTCTGACAAATGCACTATGTACGGTAAAAAGAAAGGTTCATGCAAGATTTCAGCTCTATAGCTCAAAAACTGGGGACTAGTTTGCAAACATTTAGACGGACAGACGGAGCTGAGTAAGAATATATTGTATATACTTAATGTTGTCTCTGTTGTCTCCTTCTGCCTGTTACAAACTTTATGACAAACCTATAATGAAAGAAGAAGAGTATAACAATAACAAAAAAGCAACAAGAACATAGTCCTCTGCTTAAACAATATGGTGTATTCACTGTTATTTCTAAGAAAAGCGTATGCCGAAATACGTAGTGAAGTGCTATAAGTTATGAACCAATTCAATTAATAACAATGAATACTCCACCTGAACGTTTTATAAAATATCTCCTTACCCTACCGCATTTCTCGTTTCATCAATCCAAGGTGATCAAGAACAACATAATTGGATCAAAATATTTTATCATGAACAGAATCGGTCAAAACAAATCAATGAATACTGTATCACCATTTCACTCCAGAATGTTATTGACAATGCTTGCGGCAGGACAGTGGACAACTTTAAAAGATTTCGAAACAGCACATTCCTTATGAAAACTAAAACTCTCTTTCATAACTAGTGAAACTCACTAACCTGAACGGCAAAACAACTGTAGATATCACTGAGCACAACTCACTGAACACATCGAAAGAAGTCATTCACTGCAACTGAAGAAGAAATTGCTTTGGAACTACGATCACAAAACGTAAATTAATGCAAAAAATTTAAGAAGAGGGCCATGATCAACAGATAGAAACAGATCTAATCATTATTGCATTTTGAACCCCTACACTACTGGGCAAAATTAA
The DNA here is from genome assembly GCA_037043295.1 of Amiota minor. Taxonomy (NCBI): domain Eukaryota; kingdom Metazoa; phylum Arthropoda; class Insecta; order Diptera; family Drosophilidae; genus Amiota; species Amiota minor. The sequence goes on from JBAMAW010001161.1 coordinate 23,398, forward strand.
CATCGGCAATGAAAAAATCCAAATTCGTCTCTACATCCGCTCATCACCGCTCAGATGCAGAAACTGCAGAATACCCGGAACCGCACCAAAACCAGCAAATGTAATACACTTTGCCTTAACTGTGCAACTCGGTCCACAACAGAAGGGTCTTCTTCAACCAAAACCTGCCAAAACATCAATCGCTGTATTAAATTCCAAGCAACGAGCAACAAAGTACCATCACAACACTTTTAATCTCAAACAGAAGGCTTTTCTAGCCATTAAATTTATTTTAAATTATTACTAGTCATAGCGTGTTTGGCTACATAGAGCTTAAAATATATGACAAAATTATGCTTCCCACAAAAAATGTTACTCAAGTACATACATAGGTTGCATTTGAATAAAATTGTTTATATATATATATATTTATTATTTACCCAAAACTTTCATAGTAATACAATTATCTTAAAATAGTTTTTACAGAGTTTAGCTTTATAAACATACTAGCAGCCCGCCGCTGCTTCGCACGGGTGGTGTACCTATCTTCTATCTATCTATCTTCTATCAACATACATATCTCTATCTATCTATATAAATATAAATAAATACAGAATCAGATAATCGAATCGAACTAAAAATATAAAGCATATATAGATTATATTACAATGAAAATATATAACTTAAGTATTGCTGTATACAAAATAGCTAGTTACTCTATTCTTATGCCATATTGTACAATATTCTTCAGTTTTTCCATCCGGAGAAAAACCAAATAGAGCCGATGGAATAAGCACATCCTCGCCTTTGAACTTTCCTATGATTTTAGTAACTTAAAGCAAATTTTGCATAATTTTTTGTAACAGCGAGTCTTGTTCCGTTGCACAATATCGGCTGGTTTATACTTCGCAGCATGATTAGTACCGAACCCACCTTGAGTTGTAAATTGTGTGGCGGTAATCCTGGCAAATCCAATGAATTTAGGAACTCAGTTCGATAATTTACAGTTTCATTTGCATTGGTAAAAGAATCCATATACTTAAATGAATACTTTTGTCTATCAATTTGACTCATCTACATCCTTATTTTTTGCTGCTAATGGCTCGTTCGCTCAATCAATCAGACTTTTTGTAATTAGCGCCAATATTTGGAAACACTTGGGAAATTAAATCTTCTTTTGACAATGTCAATTGACAAAGATTATGTGGAGAAGTAATGAAACCAGCAGAGGTGTCCACAGGAATTTTTTCATTTCCAATGTCTAATAATGCCTTTGAGAAAACTTCTGCCGATATGTGATTTTGTAAAGCCACTCGCATATTCGTTGTTAACTTGATATTTTCCACATATGTATCTCCATAAATTTGATGTTTTGAAACAAGTATTTGTTTCATCAGCAGCAGTTGATCTGGGAATGACCGGCAGCGTTTAGCGGAAATCTCCTGCCAGTAGAATCATCGCGCCTCCGAAATATTTCTGATTGCCGAGCAAATCTCTAAACGTACGAGCCTCTAATGCTCGTTTCCAATATTTTCATATTAGTCACTCCCCCTAAATCAACCAGAGTCAACGAAATACGTGAAAGGCGAAGAACGAAGTCGGTAATTACTAATACGAGAGAAAAATAAAACAGCAACACAAAATTCAAGCATGAGCAAAGCATAGGCAATGAAGAAGCAAAAACTTTGCAAAAACGATGACAAAAATTGCATACCTATATTTCAAGTTTCTAATATTTTCAAATTACTCACTCGCTCCACTCAACAAAAGTCAAACAAAATACGCACAAGATGAAGAGACACAATAATCAGCAGAACAAATTTTGTTTTTTGGTACACGACTAACCCGCGACCCTCCCACTTCCCTTATCGATAAACCAAAATTGATCAATAGCCTCAAAAACGAACAACAAACAAAGCAAATCACAAACAACTAAACACACTGTGTCATTCTTGTCGCATTTTAAATGCACATAATATACAAAAAACGAAGAGCAACAACAATAACAACAATCAAAGCATTAAAAATGAAAAAACGTACAAAACTTTTTATGCTTGGTCTGGCAGAGGTTTTCAAAATTCTTAATACTTATAATATTTGAATTAAAAGTTAAAAACTGAAAAAAATAAGTATGCAACTCTTTTCATTAGCATATATTTTTATACTCTTCACAGAAGTGAATAGTGTTATTAGTTTGTCATGAAGTTTGTAACAGGCAAAAGGAGACAAAAAAAAAAACATAAACTATATATAGTGACATGTCCGTAACTGTCAACTTGCTAACCTCATATTATTTATAAATCATTGACACCCCAAGTGCGGCAGAACGCACATGAACTTGCCAATATTCTTCATTGACATCCCAGGTCCCGCATAAAGCACTTGTATTTGTGAATATTCTTCATTGACACGGTCACCACGTCACTTTTTAATAATTTCTCTTGCTAATAAATAGAATTTGCCACTTGAATTTGTCAACAGTTTTATTAATACAGAATATTCGGACTCACTATAAATTTAATTATATAAAATAAGATTTATTAAACAATCCAGAGAACGTGTGCAGCTGAATAAACAAAGAAATTAACAAAAGGTCACATACGATAACCACAACCGAGGTTTCATTATGATGACAGAACATATGCAGAAGTAGACTAAGATCAAGTCTCGATGCGGACGGTTGACTTATCTAAAGCTCCGTTTTTTAAGACTTTAGATATAATAATAAAAATGTAAAAAGAACATTGAAGTGATTAATAAAAACAATATATTTAACGTCAATTTCCAGTTTTGTGTTTTTTTTTTTTTATAACTAAAGCGAAATAAACATTTAATTACATATTCTTTATCATCTCAATTAGACGAATTGATTAAGCCATGTCTGTCTGTCCGTCTGTATGCATACGAACTAGTCCCCAGTTTTTGAGCTAGAGAGCTGAAATTTTGCACGAACCTTTCTTTTTAGCACACGAAGTACATTTGTCGGGATCATCCGAATCGGACCACTAGGAAGTATCTCCCATACAAACCACCCATTTGAATTCATGTTCTTCTTAGAAAATCTTTTTTGTTTTTTTGTCCTTTCGAACTGAAATTCAGACACTATGAGTTTCCAAGACAGGCGCAGTACATTTGTTGGAACCAGCCGAATCAGACCACTAGGGGGGTACCTTCCATTCAAACCACAATGTGGTACTGAACCCTCCGTGTACGAGCCTGACCCGCACTTGGCCAATTCACGAGTCCTTGATGAGAAACACATTGACTATGGTGGTGGTGCTATCGAGCTTTTGTACACAATGATGTGGTAAAAAATACTGAGGCTCATTGAACTTATTAGAAGCCAAAGACATGTGATCTAAATTGAAATATTCTTGAAGGAATGGTGAATACTGCGATTTTGAGGTTGTGTTTCTATTCAGCCTAGACTCGAGGTTCTTAAAACGTCTTAACGCACTACCTTATGAATTACCAAGCGCATCAAAATTTGTCCTGGCTGGAAGACGAATAGAATACTAATCAGAATGTAGACGAGTGCAGCCTTGTTGGAATAATTGCTCACAAAGTATGTCATCATCAGCTACAGGAGATGCTGAACCACAGCAGATGTCGATTTCCTAAAACCGATTAACAACGTCTGCTACGTCATTAACATCGGCCTTGAGATTTGAGCAATCGGCTAACACTTGCAATGATGTATAACTACTTCTTTGCTGTGAAAGACATCCAAAAGCCACCCAACCAAGCCTTGTCTTTTGTAAAGTTGGTAGCAATACGAATTTGCCCTACACACATAATTTAGAAAAAAAAAGTCCGGCCCCAAGAAG
>JBAMAW010001163.1:0-49612 GCA_037043295.1 Amiota minor
TAATCTCATTGAGGTGCGTTCGACTATCTAAGTTGGGATTGCGTGCTGAGGAAATTGAGAGATTGTGGAAGTCGGGAAATGGCTCTTTCGAAGAGTTATTTCTCTGACAGGCATGCTTGTGCGCTTGGGTTGAATGAGTGTGTCAGTGTGGATGTGGTTCGTGGTTGCCCACAGGGTTCTATCTGTGGTCCATTTATTTGGAACCTCATGATGGATTCCTTGTTAAGGCAGCTTGGACATGAGTTCAAGTGCTGTGCGTATGCGGATGATTTGCTCATTTTGGTTGAGGGACAATCACGTTTGGAAATTGAGCACAAGGGCCAGGAGTCCATGCGTTTTGTTTCTGAATGGAGCAGTAGTATTGGTGTCAGTGTGGCGGTGGATAAGACTGTGACAATGTTGCTTAAGGGCAAATTGGCACCAAGTCGGAGTCCTATCGTCAGGCTTGATTCCGGCAGCATTCGATATGTAACTGAGTTTAAATACCTTGGTATAACCGTGGGTGAGCGAATGAATTTCATTCCTCATATTGCTCGTCTCAGAGACCGGTTGTTTGGTGTGGTTGGTAAAGTGCGCCGTATTTTGCAAAAATTATTTTTCCGTCAAATGCGCAACACACAGGTGAGTAGATGATATACCACTATTCTTATTTACACCACTTAAAAAAATTTTCTTTTGTAGCAAAGCAAAAAAAAACGCGACACATAAAGAGAGACCTTCTTATTCCTGCAGTTGGATTAGATAACATTGACAGCAGCAGAGACAAAGTCAACGATGAAAATGAAAATTGTATTGATAACAATGTTCAAAATAAACCACGACGTAGTGAGCGCAATCGTCGTGCACCTGATCGATACGGTGAATGGGCAACACAAAGTGAAGACGTACATTTGGCAATGTCAGCTCAACAATTTGTGAATGATGAACCGACGACGATTGAGCAGGCCAAAAGACGAATTGATTGGCCAAAATGGAAAATGGCAATCAAAAGTGAATATCAATCGCTGTTGAAAAATAAAACGTGGACTGTATGCGAACTGTCAAAGAGTAGAACTGCCATATAGAATAAATGGGTGTTCAAGTTGAAATGGAAAGCTGCGTAAAAATAGCACAGGAGCCACGTGAATACAAACGAATGAAACACTTGCATGTCAAATATATCTTTATTCGAGAACTCTTTTAGAAGGGACAATATCATATAGTTCAAATATCATCGGAAAATCAAGTGGCGGACATCATGACAAAGGGTCTTGGTCGAATTTTATTCGAAAAGCATCGCACTAAACTGAATTTAACTTTAATGAATGTTTGAATATGGATCTGGTCTACTGTTTTTACCAAATTAAGAGGCGGTATTGAATATATTTTAGCATAAAACGTTTAACAACACTAATTTTCATTGTTATACTTACTAACACTTTTTTTCTCTTCTCCTTTACTCATCACATGGCGTGGTGAGGTTTTTATTAAATAAAATAAAACTATTGATACATTTTGATTATCACAAATATCCGCATGAAAATTTGCGAAGGATGCCAACTGGTATAGTAGCATAGTTGGTGAGCTTGAAGACGGTGGAAAAGACGTCGGTCAAAAGATAATCTCTGCTAGCTAAAAGAGGTGCAGGGAACATCATTTACAGAGGCTGGGTCCAGGCAACAATGGTCACGCCTGTGCTGGGTGATGTTGTGTGTGACGGACGGTAGATCTAACAACAGATCGTGACACTGCCGATGCATAGCGTCGCAGATAGGTGGCAAGAGCCTGATAACTGTAGAATGATAAAAACTGATAGCCAAATGGTCGGGTCTGTGCAGAAGAGTACAAGCTACTAAAAGAGAAAAAGATTTTCTGCAAGACTGGCCTTTGAAGACACGAATAGTGTGTGTAAGCTATTATGTCTTGCAAAAAATACGAAAAGCGTTAGTGAGAAACTGAAAGTCATAAGAAGAAAATGAATTGATAAATATCGACTTTTGCACACGAGGACGTGTGAGAGGTCAGGAAGGCCGTGTTGGAGAATACTTTTGTTCAAGCATAGGGTAAGAATTATTGTAATGTTGATTGAATAAGAACAAAAAACTGGCCGTTTTAGCCATGAGGATAACAGTACAGAAGCAACGACGGTTATGTGTCCACCACCTAATATTCCATTACCTTCAAATGTGTCATATGCAAGTGCACTGCGCTTAGACGTTCGACAAGAAACTGCGAAAAAGGTTGTGAAGCCTAAGGCTTTGGAAAACAGATAGAAGGTATAAACATAGAGATGCATAAGTATATTTCTTACAAGGTTCAAGAAGGTCGCGGGGACATGATTGTAACAGCACCCCAAGGGTAAGGGAAATCACGCGTTCTTCACAAAGATATCATACGAAACGCTTACATTCAGAATAAAACCATTAGCAATTAATTTCCAAAAAATTACGTGCATAAAATATAGGAAGAGATACTAGAAGAATTGAAAGTCTTACTCACAATATACAACTATTGGCTTAACAAGAAATAATAGTTTGTAAGAATTTATATATAATCCCTAATAATTTGAAATGTAAATTTTTCAAAACAGTACCCATAGAAAAATTCACGTTTAAACTAATTTATTAAGTGCCTCCGACATGATCATGCAATTATCATGCAATCCATCAAAGGGTTAGTGAAATAAATATGTGTGCGAGGCATGAACATAGCATGACGAAATATCTAAAGTGCCCTCGACATGATCATGCATTTACCATCAGCCATTTCCTATACGTGTGATCATCATTCTGCTAGGAAGCTTGATGATGGTTCATTTCTAGTTATTTTTCGAAGTGAGAAAATGTGCGGACAACAATGCCGATGATGACGGCGTCGGCACTTTGCAAATATTTCGTATGCCATCTGCTGCTATTCTCGACGCCGTCGGCACTTTACAAATATTTTAAATGCCATCCGCTAACGCGCCCACGTCTGCTCTGTCCAAATATTTTATAAAATTGATCACTTACCTATATTCGCCTCTTTCACATGGACTTACTTCACGAAGGCGTAAATGAGATAGCATGGCCAAAGAGAGAATGCTGTTTATATAAACAGAGTGATGAGAGAATAAATAGCATAATGAAAAATCGGCTATTTTGCAGCACTCTTGTAAATTGTAAAAACAAGCTAGACTTTGTTTCTCCGGGTAGGCCTACATACTGGCCGGCGGATCTAAGAAAAACTCCCGATATCATCGACTTTGGTATCACAAAAAATATACCATGAAACCTCATATCAGCAGTTACTCATTATGAACTTTCATCCGATCACTCACCCGTTGATATCATTTTACTCGATTTTCCAATAGTTGAGGATCGCCCGTATAGACTTATATCTAATAAAACTAATTGGTTGCAATATAAAAAGTTTATTTGTTCTCACATAGAAATTACACCTGCGATCAACTCTGAAAGTGATATCGACAAATCTGTTAATGAGTTAAGTGCCGTATTGGTAGGTGCAGCTGAGGTATCAAAGCCTGCGATTGTTGCTCACAATTTCAGCAGAAAATCGTTCTCAAATAGGGAAATTGAAGACCTGGTTGCTTCTGAACGACGATTGAGAAGAGAATGGCAACTGCTAAACAAAGGCTAAAAGATGCAACAAAAAAACTAGCCAAAGCACTTTTAAGCGACCAGCTCGAGACATAAAGGCGCTATATCTATAACCTATTACTCTCAAACCCTTTGGAAAGCGCAAAAATTGCTAAAAACTCCTGTGGAGCTGGATTCACCTATTAGAGACAGAAACGGAAGTTGGGCTCGGTCTGATGAAGAGAAGGCTAATGTATTTGACAACCATCTGGAGCATGTGTCTCAACCTAATCTACCTACTAACAAATTTGTGCTTCCTCACCAGACAATCACAAATTCAGTAAATATGTCTGCACTGAAAACAAGCTCTAGTGAGATTGTATCCATTATAAGGATTCAACTGAAACCCAAAAAATCTGCTGGTTATGATAGAATCGTGCCAAAAATGATAACTGAACTTCCAAACGCAGCAATAGTTTTTCTCTCGTGTCTTTTCAATGCTATCTTTCGAATTGGATACTTCCCAAAGCAATGGAAGAAATCGGTTATTATAATGGTTCCAAAGCTCGGGAAGGATAGGACATGTCCGTCTTCATATAGACCTATAAGTCTGCTTCCATGTCTTTCTTAGCTATTTGAGAAGGTTCTAAAAGCCAAACTCAATCACCATTTACAAGCAAATAGTTCAATCCCAGATCATCAATTTGGTTTTCGAGCAAATCATGAAACGATTGACCAAGTCAACAGAGTTACTTCAGAAATAAGAACTGCCTTTGAACTGCGAAAATATTGCTCAGCAGTATTCCTTGATGTAGCACAAGCGTTTGATCGAGTATGGCATGAGGGTTTGATTTACAAAATTAAATGTTTGCTACCCCAAAATATGCACAGAGTCCTGAAATTTTACATATCAATCGAGTGTTTGTAGTAAGGCAGAAAAATTTCGTTACAAATGAATTTAAGATAAAAGCAGGAGTTCCGCAAGGTAGTGTCTTGGGACCAACTCTATACATGTTATTCACTGCGTACATTCCAACCAGTAGTCAAATTGTTACTTCGACTTTTGCTGATGACACTGCCGTAATCAGTCGCTCCCGTTGCCCAGTTAAAGCTTCCGCAAGCTTGGATGCTCATCTTAAAAGCCTTCAGGAGTGGTTATCCAACTGGAGAATTAAAGTCAATGAGGGGAGATGTAAGCATATTACATTTGTTCTCCAGTAACGTTAAATGGTGTTACAATTCCTCAAACTCAAGTGGTAACTTATCTTGGCGTTCATCTGGATAACATACGAAACTAAGGGGTCAAAGTCTTCACTGGCTAATCAATTCTAAATCTGGACTAAGACTTGAGTACAAGGTGATGCTTTATAACTCTGTTATTAAACCAATTTGGACTTATGGTTCTGAATTTTGGGGTACCGCGAGCGCGAGTAACATTGAAGTTATACAAAGAGCACAATCCAAAATACTTGGAGGCTCGTAGTGCTAAGTGAACTCCTTCCTCTTCATTGTAGGAGGGACACATGTGTATTAGTTTTATAAGATTTGTAACCTTATTGTTGGAGATTCAATAAATACTGTCAATATAAAAAAAAAAATCATTTCATTTTCATTCGGTACTTTCAATTTTAGTAATTTCTAATTACTTTTTTTCTTGAATTCCAACTGGAAATGGTGAATCCCCCTTTTTAGTTGGTATGTATGTAAGATGTGGAGTCCCTAGTTAGTGTATCTAGCCCAGTAGTGTGAGATGTGGTATTGCTGGTTAGTGTATCCAGCCCTGAGATGAAGTGGAGATGGAGTTGAGTGGTCGAATAACGCCGAAGTGGTCAATTTGATGTTGTGCAGCGGATTCTCAGTTGTTCTCATTACTTTACTTTAATTATTACTTTCTTTATACTGAATACAATACATTTCAATAAAATATCATCTTTACATTTGGGGGCTCAACCGGGCTTGGTGCCAATAACTTTTTTTTTCGTTTTTTTTTTTTTTAAATGTGCATGTACTTGAGGAGAAGTAGTGGATCAACTAATTTCGATATATGTACTAAAAGAGTTTCTTGTTTTTTTTTCTCGCCTATCTGTGCCATCAAGCATAATGGCGGTCGGGAATGAATGTGCGGTAGTGTCGAAGCACAGTTGATTATATAAAAAAAAAAAGAGAAAAACTGAAAGCTTTAATGAGTGCGAAATAAGTAATATCGGAAGAAATGAGAAAGACATACGCAACGTGATCAAAAGCTCAGGAAATGGCACAATAGAACACAGTGGAGGAAACACGGACACTCAAAAAAATAGTTGTGGAGATGTTGCTGCAAGTGGTGTGAAAAAAAGATATGTCGCAAAAGAGTGAGAAAGTAGAACCATCCAGTAAGGTTGCCAGTGGTAGTGGTTCTAGTAATGACTTACGTGAACTCATAAAGTTGCTGACTCTAAAGATTGGAAAAGAGGAAGCAAATGAAAATAGAGCTAGTGTGTCAGTGGCGGATTTTGGGAAAATTATACCGGAGTATGATGGTGAATCGATACCGATTAAAAAGTGTTTCAAGAACTTTATTTTGTACGCGGACGCATACCGGCTAAATGAAAAACAAATGTTTTTGCAGGCAAGAAGCAAAATGAGAAAAACGGATCAATTGTTTTTATAAGCAACCCTCGTGAGTGATTTTCGGACATTACGCTCAGTTTGAGTAGCTGAGTTTCATAAAGAATACAATAGTGCGGAGATACACAAATAATTAGGTGAAAGAAAAAAAAAATGGATGATGAAAGCTATGAGTATGAGCTGCAAATGAAAAAAATAGCTGCTCTCAGGAACATTGAAGACAATTCTGTAATACGGTACACAGTGGATGGACTTGACGTGAAAACTGAATTTCGGTATGCTTTATACAGTGCAAAGTCATACTCGGAGCTTGGAGAGCATTATGACATATACGAAAGAGTGAACAGTAGTGAGTCAAAAAATAAAGTAACAAGAAAAGTTGAGCACAAAACAGAAAGAAGTGAAACGAAAACAAATTTCAAGAAACAAATGCATTGTTTTAATTGTGGATCAGCTGATCATAAACAAAGTGAGTGCAAAGACGTGATGAAATGTTTCAAATGCAACAAAAGTGGACATATTTCGCGAAATTGCCCTGTTAGCTCAAAAAAACATGATGCCGCGAGAAGTGTACATTTCGTTATTGACAATAGTCGTGTAAAAACAATTATTCTAAGCGGTGTACGAATTAAATGTTTGATTGATACAGGATCAGACGTAACGTTGATGATGAGGACATATGTAAAAGCCGATTGGGACACATACACTTGACGAAAGATGAAACCAAGTAGTATGGCTAAGGAAATGTGAAACAACAGTGATAGGTAGCTTTATTGAGAACGTTGTGGGTAATGAGCAACGGACGGAGTAGATTTTTTTGGTGGTTCTAGATGACAAGATGAGATATGAAGCGATGTTAGGTTTTGATTTCACCAAGAAATTTAAATTCATTTCAGATGCCGCTGGCTTTAAGTTTGCAACTCTGGACATGCCGGAAGAATGGCTGCAACCCCATATTTATAATGTATGCAGAGCAATGAAGTTAAAGTTCCTCCTCGATATGAAGATACTGTAAATAAAATGGTCGCATCGTTTATACCAGCAGAGAAAGTTAAATGCCCAATTGAGTTGGAAGCTGTCACTGACAAGGTTGTTCCTTTTCCTCACACACCCAGTCGGAAGCCGCCGCATCAGCAGAATGCAGTAACAGAGCAGATAAAAGAATGGTTGGACCAAGGAATTATAAGTCGATCAACGTCAGAGTATGCAAGTAGGGTGGTGGTAGTAAATAAGAAAGATGGAACGTTTAGGGTATGCGTAGATTTCCGTCAGCTGAACTCAATGGTGCTTAAGGATCGCTTTCCAGTGCCGTTGGTAAATGATGTCCTTGAAAAATTGGTGAAAGCGAAGTATTTTTCTGTTATGGACCTCGAAAATGGATTCTTTCATGTGCCAATAAAAGAGTCTAGCCTTTCTTACCAAAGAAGGTTTGTTTGAGTTCAATAGAGCACCGTTTGGTTTTTGTAACTCGCCGAATGTCTTTATGCGGTACATTATACATATTTTCCAGTGTTTAATTAACGATGATGTCATGGAATTATATAGATATATGTATAGTGTTACGCCGCAAGAAAGGATGGGAAAGTTGAGAAAAGTTTTTAATGTGGCTGCAGCTCTGACGATCAAATGGAAAAATTGTGTATTTTTGGAAACGAAAATTGATTTTTTGGGACAAGTGATTGAGGATGGTAAGGTGGCGCCAAACCATGAGATGCTTCGTTTAGTTGTGGATTATCCATACCTGAAAAACTTGAAAGCAGTACAGTCGTTTCTGGGGAAGGTAGGTATCTCCGAAAATTTATTAGAAATTATTCCTAAATGGCGTATCTTCTGGCTGAGCTTTTGTACTTTAACTGAATGCTGTCTTAAAAGTGGGAGAAGCGGAACGATGTGCCGTTGATCAACTCAAAAGGGCTGTTACAAGTGCACCTATGTAGGATATCTATAATAGGGATGCTGAAGGATTTGGAGCTGTGCTAATGCAGAAGTTTGAAAATCAGTGGCATCCGATATTTTTTTAGAGTAAGAATACGTTGCCGTATGAGTCAATCCAGCACAGTTATATTCTTGAAGTAAAAGCTGCACATCCTGCGTTGGATAATTTTTGAAATTATTTGTTGGCCATCGAATTTAAGTTAGTAACTGATTGTGCAGCGTTCAAGCAAACAACAACGAAAGCTGATATGCCACGAGCTGTTACGCAATGGATTTTGTGTTTACAAGACTACAATTACAAAATTGAGCATCGTGCTGGTAACAGATTAAAACTTGTTGATGCTTTAGGTCGATACCCGTACGATGTTATGATGATTGGGAGAGGTGAATTTCAGCAAGATTCAAGCAGGCGCAACAACAGGATGATCATATAAAAGCTATTGTCGAAATACAACAGAGTAGGCCGTATGAAAATTATGAAGTCAAGGGTGAGTTGCTGTAAAGATTCGTTATGGAATTGATTTATTGGTCGCTTTGAAGCTCTAAGCATTAGCCCAAAACCAAAGAGAAAGAAACCAATGCCTTTGGTGGAAGCATTTCCAGAATTACCATCAGTCACCCTACCAAATCCGAAATACGTAGTTATGGCCTCAGTAGATTGCAACAAACCGCTCACATCATATTCATGTTTTGCAGTACATAGAGCTATCAAACTAATAAACAATAAAGTTCTAAGAATATCCTCACTTCGTGATAACAGCTTGCTATTATTTGTTGAAAACGCAGCAATTGCCGAAAAGTTTATCAACACCAAAGAACTTCATGGCATCTGTAAAATTAAATGCGAATACCACGGCAATCTCAATCAGCACAAAGGCACCGTTTATGCACTCTATCTTAACAATATTCCAGAAGAAGAAATTCTAGTAGAACTAAAATCGCAGGGAGTAGTAGGGGTATTCAAATACGCCTAACAAGTCGACAATAAATCCGTCCCAACTGGAGTTGTACAACTGACATTTGATTTATATAATCTTCCAAGCAAGATAAATATTTTCTCGAATACAGTCCGTGTCAGAGAATATATACCAAATCCAATGCGTTGCAAAAATTGCCAATTGATCGGCCACACAGCTAAATTCTGCAAAAACCCAACTATGTGTGAAAGATGCAACCTTGAACCTCATGAACCATCCGCCTGCACACGTACTCAATGTGCTAATTGCGAAGGAGAACACTCAGCCAACAACAAAGACTGCCCAAAATATGTAGAAGCTCGAGAAATACTAAAAATTAAAACCAAAGAAAAATGCTCAATGTACGAAGCCAAATCAAAATTCTATCAAAAACCCACTCAACCTCAACAAACAACACTATCGTACTCTGAAGCTGCATCTACTTTAAATTTAAAGAAGAACAAAAAAATAAAAACACAAGATCAAAACTCAGAAGCACAAGTAAATGAAACAACTGTCAAAACTAACAGCACATTACAACTAAACGAAAATACAAACAGTGATGAAAAACCAACAACGTCAATTAAATCAAAAATTAATAATAATCCAAACAACAAAACAAAATTTTGTAACAAAACAACAAACAAAAATTACGCCAATGGAATATGAATCAACATACTCGTACAACACAAACAATATAACAAAAACTTATAAACAAAAGATTAACAACTCAAATGAAGATATTGTCGATCTCTCTGATACAGAGAGCGAAGACAGTATTGATGGAGAATTATAATCTCGCCTGTCAATCCCCACCAGACGTAGCCACCTACGTAATGACTGGCCTCATCGTAGTTTAGTACTGCAATTGGTGTGGGGGGAAAGGTAGAGAAACAACAAGAAGATAAAAACTGAAGAAGAAACAACACATACTTAATATACTTATCAATTATCTAATTATCTTATTCACCTTATGACTTTTAAAATTATACAGTAGAATATGAACGGTTACACTAACAATTATTACAGTCTTTCTCTTCTATTAAACATGTACAAACCAAACATAGTAGCACTTCAAGAAACTCGCATGCATAATAACAACACACCTTTTTATACACCAAATAATTACATTTTATACCGCATTAATGACATTGGCCACAATTCGCCAAAAGCCAATAGAGAAATAGCATTCCTAATTTCCAAAAACATAGAATATAAAATTATTAATATCAATTCTAACATTTTAGCTGTAGCAGCTGAAATCAAATCTGTAACTCCATTCATAATAATAAATGTATACATCTCACCCACTGATAACTTCGTGGAATAAGATCTACACGATCTAATAAGTAATAATAACTTCAACTCATGGCACACAATTTGGGGTTCTAAATCCAACAACCAAAGAGGTAGTGTTATAGCAAATTTCATACAAAACAGTAATTTATTAATACTGAACAATGGTGATCACACCCATTACACAACTCATAATTGAATTACCAATGTAGACCTCACATTCTGCTCCCCTCCACTCAAACTAAACGCCACATGGTCAGTCGCAGACAATTTGTATGATAGCGACCACTTTCCCATCTTTTGCAGTCTTTTTAACGACACTCACAACCACACGAGGGGAAAAACTCACAAATACAACCTTAAGTTAGCAAATTGGGTAAAATTCCAGGCGCAAGTAGTCAAAGAAATAGCTGACCTTAAATCCACTAACAACACCAACCAAGGAGCCGCCAAATTTCTTAAAATTATTAAAAGTTGCGCAAATCTGTCTATACCTATAACCAATCCCAGTAAAACTTCACTTAAACCAGTGTACTGGTGGAATAACAGTTTAGCATTCCTAAAATCAGCAAAGAGACATCATCTAAATCTTTTAAGGAAATATCCTAACTCTTTAAACATGCTCAACTACAAAAAAGCTAATGCAATATTTAAACGAGAAGCAAAATTAGCACAAATGAGAGCTTTCGCTAATTTCACTAATGACATCAATCCTAACTCCAGCTCGACAACACTTTGGAATAAAGTGCACATAATCTCAGGTATCCGAAAAGATACAAATATACACTCTATTGAGACCCCAACAGGGCACACATGCGATTCAGTTATAATAGCCAACCTATTTAGTCAAGCATGGTCGCAATACTCTCATGACTCTAATTTTTCAAAAGAATTTATAAGCAATAAAACTACTTACATAGCACCAATACCCTGTGATTACACTATAAAACCTAAAGCAAAACTTATCGAATCGCAAATAACAACGATAGAACTTAAATTCTGCCTAAATAGTCTGCAAGGTAACACACCAGGACTCGACAGTATTCCATATGAAATTCTTAAACATTTACCATCAATTGGCTTAAATAAACTAACAGAGCTATACAATAAAATTCTAGACACAAGCATATTTCCTCAACAATGGAAGATTGCGACAATAATCCCAATCAACAAACCCAACAAAGCCAAAGATAGTATAAATGGGTACCGACCAATATCGCTACTACAATGCATTTCAAAAGTCTTAGAAAAAATTGTCGCCAGTCGTATTATGTGGTACCTCTATCAAGAAAATCTATTATCACCTCATCAATTCGCTTACAAGACAAATAGAAGCACTACTGATGCCTTGCTAGTTATTGACGATTACATATGCAAAAGTCTCTCCACACGAAATCATGTATCCATCCTATCAATAGATATGGGAAAAGCCTTTGATGGAGTAGGTATACACTGCATCCTTAAGCAACTATTTGAGTAGAAATTATGACCAAAAATTTTAAATTTCGTGCGTAGCTACATGACCAACAGATGGTTTAGGGTCAAAGTAAATAACTCTTTATCGAGAGTGGAGAAACTCCACAATGGTATCCCCCAAGGATTACCATTGTCGAAAGCGCTCTTTTTGATCGCCTTTAACAAACTTAACGTTCTGATAAGCTCAAACAAATTTTTCACGCATACTATGTACGCTGACGATCTCTGCCTTATTTTCAAGCCGAACAATAATTGCAATATTCAAATAAGTTCAATATTTTCTGAAATAGTAACTTGGTGTGACTTTAGTGGTACCAAAATTTCCAATGAAAAATCTACTCACTTACACATCTGTAGGAAAAGAAACTGTAATATCATTGAAATCACTATTAATAACACAATAATACGTAAATCTAAGTATCTCAATATATTAGGTTTAAATGCCTAAGTAGTATCAAACTTAAAAGTAACACACTCTCACTAATCAGTATTGTCAAAGCAATTATTTTATCTAAAATTGACTACGGCTTCTGTATATATGGAAAAACAAACAAAACAAATATCAAAAAACTATCCCCTCCATACCATGCGGCTGATAGAATCTCACTCGGAGCGTTTCGCACTACCCCAATAGCAAATATTCTTACTGAAGCTGGCTTACCTAACTTGGATATCCGAATGGACTGGTCAATTGGTCGTGCGATCAACATACTCACCAACACACATGGATCCAGACTGCACACAGCATTCAATAACAATCAAAAACGTAAGAGGAAAACTAGTTTATCATCAAGCCTACAGTTAATCATAGACAAAGCAACTGAACTGGATGTAATCATCTCTCCTCAACGCAAATACAGATACAAACTCCCTCCATGATATCTTAAAGCTGACTCAATAATGCTCCAAATGGCCAAATATAAAAAAGAGACAAAGCCAAAGCCAGAATACAGAGCAGCTTTCAATTGCATCCTTGAGAAATTCGCCAGATGGAAATTTATCTTTACAGACGGCTCAAAGTCAGACCATATAACAGCTTTCAGCATTATCTCCGAAGAAACTACACTATTAAATCAGCCATATTACCAATATACACCTCAATCTTCACCGCAGAGGCAGCAGCCATACTTACTGCCGTAGAATATGCATCAATAAATAAAAAATCCAAATTTATAATTTGCACTGACTCGATGTCAACTCTCTTAGCTGTTAAAAATATCAACAATATTGAATCAACAGTCAGCATTATAAGAGACTTAATTATAAATCATCACAACGAAATTCGGCTGATGTGGATACCTAGCCATGTAGGAATAACAGGTAACGAACAAGCTGATGCTGCAGCGAAATCTGCAACACGAGCTCCACTTCTACTCCACAACACGTCCAATAAAGATGACATCAAGAACCTGGTAAACAACACAACAGCAGAGAAATTGAATGCAATATGGAACGAATACTCCCACTTTTATAAACAAATAAATCCGACAAGACAAGCATTCGGCATCCCGTCAACTATCAACAGGAAAGAATGTGTATTGTATACCAGATTCAGACTAGGACACACAAAGTTTTCACATGAACATCTTCTCAACAAGACACCAGTACCAACTTGCAATTTTTGCAACTCAGGTACACTAAGTGTGAGCCATCTCACTGACAATTGCAGTCGAGTCCAATCCCTGTGTAATTCCCTTCACATTCCTCCACTTCGCCATCTACTTACAGAAGCCACTTAAAATAACATAATAGATTTCATATTACTAATAAATAAATTAAATCTAAATCATTTAGTCTAAGTATGTTAATATTGTAAATAACAAAAAAAAAAAAAAAAAAAAAAGATTCTGATCTCATCTAGCTCAAGGCCTTTGTTGCTTCAGCTTTAATATTGTATTCTCAATCAGTTAGTCAAAGTATGAAAATATTGTAAATAACAAAAAAAAAAAAAAGAAAAGATTATGATCTCATCTAGCTCAAGGCCTTTGTTGCTTCAGCTTTAATGTTGTATTTTAGAATTAAGTTTTCTATAATACAATAAATAAATAAAAAACATACAAACATTTTGTACATGTAATTTAACACAGTAAATTTTAAGTAGCCAGGTGTACATCATTGTGTGTTTTTACTCATACATAATTTCAATTTTAAATTATCACATTTACTGGTTAGTGAAAATCATTTATAGTTTTTGTAGCATTTTTTTAATCATTAAAATTTTAGGATTTTTACGATGCCAAAACAAATTGAAAAGAAGAAAAAAAAAAAATTATAACTTTAGAAAGTAAAGTAAAGTATATCTTTCAATGAATGAAAAAAAATTAAAAAATAATGAAGACTCCTTTAGAAAAGTGTGCTGGATCTTCTGCGAGTAGGAGCACAGTTTCATACATAAGAGATTTAACAATGAAAAAAATTGAAAATGTTTGATAAGCTTCAAAACCGGGATCCTTGGTATTAATGGGATTAATTACAAATAAAGCTTTGAAAATGTATGAGAAAATTATGAATCAGTTACCATCTACTTCTTCAGCTCAAAAGAAGAGGTGTTTTTCTGCGTGCAATGGTTGGCTTGAAAGATTTAAATAAAGACATTCTTTACATAATCTAAGATTGAAAGGTGAACAAGCTTTTGCTCAGGTTTTCAATGCTGATGAGTCCGGTTTATTTTGGAAAAAAATGGCAATAAGAACCTATTTGTCTAAAGCTCACAAATCAGCTAGTGGTCATAAAGTAGCGAAAACTAGTTTAACAGTTCTTTTCTGCAACAACGCCAATGAAACCATTGATTATTAAACGCCACGCTCATTTAAAGGAATAAAAATCAGCAACCTTAATGTTTATTGGATGGCCAATTGAAAGGCCTGAGTTACAGCCATACTTTTTAATGAATGGTTTCATAACTATTTTGTTCCAAACCTTAAAATATATATATAAGTAAAAAGAGGTTGCCTTTAAGGTCCTTCTTTTAATTCGTAATGCCCCAGGCTATCCTCCAGATTTACAACACGAGAATGTGCAAATTATATTTTTACCCAAGAATACGACTTCTTTCTTGCAACCGGAATAAAAAATTAAGGAATAATTTCCACGTTTAAGGCGACATATATTGGGTTGGTGGAAAAGTAACTTCCGAAAATGAGAAGTATGTTTCAACAATTTTTTTTAATAATAAAGCAACTTTATTTCGTCAAATATTTTCCGTTTTTACTGATAACCTTTTGCCATCTTTCAGATAAAACCATAATCCCGTCTTTGTAGAAATTCTGGAATTTCTGATAAAAAACTGTCGCAATACTGTTTTGCAGTCGCTTGGGGAATTCAATGTTACGCCATCAAGATAATTCTGCATGGAGCGAAATAAATGGTAATCAGATGGTGCTAGGTCCAGACTATATGGTGGGTGCTTTAACACTTCCCAGCCGAGTTGCCTCAATTTTTGCTGAGTCATCAAAGATATGTGTGGCCTAGCTTTGTCGTGGTGGAAGACTATGCCTTTTCTGTTTACTAATTGTGGCCATTTTTCCTTCAACGCTGCATTTAGTCTTGTTAGTTGTTGACAATAGAGCTCCGAATTTATTGTTTGTGGGAGCAACTCATAATGCACAGGACCTTTGCAATCCCATCAAATGCACAGCAACAATTTCTTCGTAGTTAGCGCCGGCTTTACAATGGTTTGGGCGGGATCAATGTTTAGACCATGACCTTTTTCTCACATTATCGTCGTATGCTACCCATTTTTCATCGCCAGTTATTAATTTGAATAGAAAAGGTTGCAAATCATTCCGTTTCAGTAATATTTCACAAATTGAAATACGATCAATAAGATTTTTTTCTGTCAAATTGCATGGTACCCAAACATCCAGCTTTTTTACATAGCCCGCCTGTTTTAAATGGTCTATAACTTTCGTATGGTGAATACCAAGATCCTTAGCGATCCGGTCATTCCCCACCTTTTCAATAATTTGGTCAACTTTTTCGGTGCAAGACCGAGGTGCGTCTTTCACATCGAAATTTCGCAAACCATTTTCGAACTGGTCGTTCTGATAAAGTACCTTTTTCATGATGTGCACAAATTTTTTTATGAGCTTTTGCTGTGGAATAATCCTTTTCATAGAAATACAATATATTGTAAAGAATTTTCTCTGTTTCGGCACTCATTTCCTTTACGCAAAAGCAGCAGATTTAATAACCTCTTGGTTAATATTTTAGTAGCATGGTTTTACCAAGGTTGCCGTCTTTTCATTGTTGTATAGCATTCCCAGAACGGATTAATACTTACAGAGATGTCGCTTTTTGTATCTAGCAATTCAAATTTTCGGAAGTTACTTTTCCACCAACCCAATATTAAGCGAACCTTCAGGTATATTTAAGATCAAATTGAAAATGATGAATCTCTCTGAATTGTGGAGGCTTGGAAAAAATTTACAATTTTAGATTGTGTTAAACATATTGGAGTGCCATATGCCGAGATTAAGCAATCAACGCTCAATGCCTGCTGGAAAAATGTATGGCAAGATGTAGTTGAAGGAGAGAATTATGGATTACCATTGGAGCACGAATATTCTCAGGTAATAGAGATGGCACGTACAATCGGAGGAAAAGGTTTCAAGGATTTTGACGAAGCGGATATGCAGAACTAATGGCGGACAAAGAATTAGATGATGATGATTTAGTTGGCATGGTTACTGAAATAAATAATTATAACAGTGATTCTGATGAAGAGGAGTCTGAACCATTTGCATTTACAATACATTTTATTCGTGAAGGACTTAAATTAGGTCGAAAATTGGGTAAAAGGACCCAAATGTTGAATAAGTTCTGCTATTTCGGAGGGATATTAATAAACGCTTACTTCAATATGAGGAGGTCTATAAGGATTTAACCAAAAATCAAACACAATTGTTAATGACAGATTTCATTACCAAGGTTCCTCGATCTCATTCCAATTCATCTAACATCGAACTTGAGGTAAGAGTAACATCATAATTGTTAATCATAAAGAAAAGAACAACTGTCAACGAATATGATTTTCTTGGTAGATTTTTTAATTGATATTTCTTGTGTCTTAATGTGCAATGAATATGCTTTATTTTTGGTCATTTTATGAATATACCGTTGTTTTTACGTTTTTAAGATACATTTAGTTTTTTTTTCTTTAAAATAAATGACTGAATTATGTATGTTATAGCATGTTTCCGCTTTACGCGATTTTTCATACAAAAATTTTCTAATACGATTTACGCGATTTTCTCAGGAACGTATCTACCGCGTAAATCGGGGAATAGGTGTAGTTTTGTTGTGTAGATTTGCTTAAAGTTTCGCTAAGCAATAATATGATGGCTTTTTTGGAATGGAAATATGGACAAACAGATAAAAATGCTCTTTCTGAAGGTTTTAT
Organism: Amiota minor; assembly: GCA_037043295.1. Lineage (NCBI taxonomy): Eukaryota > Metazoa > Arthropoda > Insecta > Diptera > Drosophilidae > Amiota > Amiota minor. The sequence continues at coordinate 17,229 of JBAMAW010001163.1, forward strand.
AAACCACATTACAAAAAAAAAAATCAAAATTCCATTGTCCCAATTCTGAACAAATGCAACAAATATACAATAAGAAATCTGTTCAAAAAGTATCGCGAATTTTGAATTTACGTGGGCTACGTATATTTGATGGTTAAATTTATTTTGCTTTGGAATAGGCAAAAATCGAATACGAGCCGAAACACGTTTATCTAAAAAAAAAAAAAGAAAAACTACAATAACATTGCAAAATGGCTGATAATGACAATATGCTGGGGATATATTAACCATATTGCAAAACAAAAAAATCGAAAATCGCTAACACGTGGACCGAAAATACTTTTTGAACACACCTCGTATTAACCGATTCAAAGCATTAGTGTACGATCATAGTGCGCGCTGAAGCTGAAGCAAAAACAAAAGTTGAAGCCGAATTGCTTGCGGTGCTAACAAGCTGTTGAATGTGCATAGTGGAAGCCGAATTGCTTGCATTGCGAGCAAGCGATGGGTGTGCATTGACATCAGCAACGCGCCGAAAAAGAGAATTGTATAAAGGAAAAACAAAAAAATTTGCAACTGATAAAAATTGTACGCGTGTATGTGGTATTATTGACCATAATGCGTTTAGTGTTTTAATTAATTACTCCGTTTTTATTATTTTAATGAATTATGTCGCTTTTACTATTTTAACGAATACAATTGCGTTTCTAACCGCGTCCGCACAAACAGCACAATCGTCTTTGTCTTCCGTTTGTAGACTCCCTTCTTCGAGCATTTCACGACGACTGACTCCTACTCGTTCTCTTTTGTTCACTTCGGAACCTCGAGTCGTGCTGCCACCCGTTGCATGTCAACGGGGTTGCCACTTGTTCCCACACTCTACTAATCCTACAATCGGCCGTCCTGACCTATCATTCGTCCCCGAATGATCCCATTTCTTCATATGTTCCGTTACCGATAATTGTCATCTTAGGGCCATCACTCTCACCCAATTTCTCTACTTCATACCTCTGATGATTTAATTTTTTTATGATCTTATACGGTCCAAAAAATTTTGGTCTTAATTTCATCCCAGTCCCATATTGGGTTCTCTTTACCGCGACTAAATCTCCTATCTCATACTGAGTACTATCTTTACGTTTCCTTTTGAATGTCCTTCTATTTTCTTCCTGAATCTTTTCTATGTCCAGTTGAGCTTCTCTTCTGATCTCGTCTCTTTCTCTGTTTAAATCATCTATTTCTAGTTCTTGTAAATAGTCCCTCATACTGACATTTTCTTTCTCTCTCATGTTCAAGCCAGTGATAATTTTAAATGGAGTAACTTTTGTGCTTCTTGGATCCGTGTTATTTATAATTTTTTGAACCTTATCGACATACAAGTATCAATTAGTTGGGGTCTCTTGACACATTTTGTTAAGCATTTGAACGACGATCCTATGCATACGCTCCACTTGTCCATTTCCTCTAGGTACCCCAGTTGCTATGTGCAAGAGCTGAATATATTCTTTTTCACAATAATCATTAAACCTATTGGATGTAAATACTGAACCTCTGTCAGCCACTATACGTCTGGGATTTCCAAATACTGCTGACTGCTTTGTTAACTTGTCTATGACCTCCTGAACTCCTGTGGATTTTGTCGGATATAACCATACAAACTTTGAAAAACCATCTACTACAACTAATATATAATTGTACTTTTTCTTTGTTTCCGTCATAGGTCCTACATGGTCAATGTTATATGTTCCCAAAGGCTCTTGAGCTTCATCGATCGGAGATAGCAACCCTTCTTTTTTTCCCTGTTTTGCTCCTGCTATTAGACAACTTACACAACTTTTAACTATTTTTTCTACTTTAGCTTGGACGTTTGGTATGTAATAATCTTGTTCCACTAAGTCTTAGGTCTTCTTCCAACTAAAATGTCCTTTTTGATGAGCTAACTTCATTATTTCATCTTCCAATACATCCAGCACTACCAACAGTTCCTTATTGGGATCTTTAAACAGTACCCTATTTTCTACATAGAAGTCTTGATAAAACGTCTTTACTTAAAACTTGCTAAACTGCTCTTATCCATTTATCTGAGTCTTGTGCATCCACTAAACGATACTTTACCGAGTCTTCGATCAGTAAACAGTTCATTCGGCTTAACGCGTCTACATATCTCATTTTAGTTCCGGCTCTATGTTCAGCAGAATAATTAAATTCTTGTAGGAACATTATCCATCGTGCAACTCTAGGAGGAACACCATCTTTCTTGACCTTCAATTTAAACGCTTTGCAGTCCGTAACGATTTTAAACTCTATACCCAAAAGATATGTTCGCCACTTCTTTAGTGCATTGATTATGGCTAATACTTCTAATTCATATGCGCTATATTTCTCTTCGTACGCTTTGGTTTTCCCGCTCATATATTCTACCGGGTAAAATAATTGATCTTCTGAATCTTTTTGCATTAATACACCCCCATATCCGAACTTAGACGCATCAGTATGTACTTCTGTCAGAGCTTTTGGGTTGTATAACTTCAAAACTGGTGTCGTTGCTAACACATTTTTTAACTCCTGAATTGCCATCATCTGTTCCTCATTGAATTTTATCTGCGTATCTTTTCGTCCTGCTTTATCTTCCCGAAGTAGATTTGATAATGGTTTAGCTACCAAGGCGTATTCCTTCACAAACCTTCTTAAGTACGACGTAAGACCCAGGAAGCTCTGTAATGTTTTAATCAAACTTGGAACGGGGAAATTCTGAACTGCCCTAATTTTGTCTTCTGTTGGGTAAATTTTCCCAATACCTATCCAATAACCCAGAAACTTTATCTTGTGCTATGCAAATTGACACTTTTCCCATTTTATGCATAGACCCGCGTTACTAGCTATTTCTAAAAATTCTTCCCCAAACAAACCACCCATTTGAATACTACAATGAAACATTCACTGCGTCCCGTGAAGAGTATTTCATCTTCGGCATAGTCGAAGATAACGTTCTTACTAGTTTTCTATAGGTTCTTTTTCGGCATAAAACAAAATTTTCCTATCCTACCGACAGCGACAGTTGTAAATTAATGTTATTAATATTATTATTAAAAAAAATATAAGTTTTGTTTTTAGTTAAAAGTTTTTATTAGTTTTCTTGCACAAGAATTCACTTTTACATCGTTAGGTATACAGTATATGATAATATGTAATATGTAACTCCTCCCTTCTTTAAAAATGTTCAATGAGTATCCACCTCCTGTATTGAATTTAGTATTGATTTTCAAATTAAATCCTTAAGTGTTATTAATATAATTATTATTCTAAATTTAATACATTTTTTATTCATTTATCTTTTAATAATTTCTTGTTGATAATATATATATATATATGTAATAATAATATAAATTTTCATTTCATTTCATGTATGTTTCATTTCATTTCTACAGTTGATCTGAGTATTATTTTTTATAAATTAATTTTACTTTATTCATATCTCACTGATTTATTCAAATGTTGATACACCCTAGCTGAGTAATTATTTTTTTTTAATTTATCTAATGCATTTATGAAATTGGGTCCATTGGGTTGATCTTTTCATCTTCTTTTTTAAAAACATTTAATAATTGGACTAGCCATTTGGGCAAAATTTTGAATAGTATATGACCTAAAAATGGTGCTTCCTTTCTCAGAATATGTTCTTAGAAAAATGCACTGAATATTAAATTATTGTCCAGGTAAACTACATAAGTTTTTTTTTTTTTTTTTTTTGATGTCATGTACTGGGGGCGGTTGTTTTTTTTTTTTTTGTTTTTGTATATTTAATTATTTTCAATATCATGTTTAGCCTGTGGATAAAGGTGTATATCGATTCCTATTATAAACTGATATTTTCTATCTGTATTGAATAGAGCGACTTTCCACCTACATAAGGCTTTTTCATGAATAGGATTTTCAGTGTCAATTTTAGCCTGTAGATAAAGGAGTATATATAACCTTTTTTTCAGGAATATTGAATTTTTTAAGACATGGGGTATGTATGAAATGTTGTTTATTAATAGTAGTTATTGGGAAAAGTAAGCAACTGTCCTTTATTTGCAATATTTGGACTTATTTGTATATTTTCAATTTCTTTGTGTATAATATTTGAAATCTGTCGTTGTTGCCCGATATATGTACGTTGTTGTATTGAATTATTGACATAAGTTTTGTTGTTGTTGTCTAGAGTGATTATTGTAATTCTGTCGTTGTATAAATGAAATGATATGAATTAACTATAATTATTTACTTAACTACAAATTGAAAGTGTTTTTATACAATAAATATGAATAATCATTATTCAATAATGTAAATGTAATATAGAACATCATTATAATCTTTTAATTAATTTAAATGTATTATATATTTTTTTTGTTGTGTTTTTTTTTTATATAAAATTTATTTTGAAAATCATTTTTTTTTTTAATTTATACAAGTAATGAATTCATGGAATATAACATATACAGTGCTTTGTACATAAGTTGTTTATTTTACCTTTTAGTTGCGATGGTGATACTTAATTGTTATAATTGTAGAAGTTACTGTCGTTATCGTTTGGTTTTATTGCTGCTGCTGTTGTTGATGATGTAATATTTATTCCTGTTGACGATGATACTGTTGTTTCTGATGAATATGATGTACTGATCAGTGATGTAACGAAAACCAATTTTTACACATTTGCGAATGCGAATACGAAGATCTGCCGGCCATATTCGCGAATGCGAATACGAGTATTCAGTTCTTAAATCTGGCGCCAAGCCAATTTCAAGACTCAGTGTTAGACAACGCTCCTCACACATCTATCAAGTCCAGTGTTAACCAAATTCTAAGCTCCACTTACAGGTTCTGTAGCCACGACCAGCGCATCTTAGTCGAAAGGCGCCAACATTCTCATTCTTAGAAAATGCGCAGTTAGCTTTGCTATAAATTTGAGAATAAGAAATTTCGTGACCGAATTAATAATAATTTTTGGATCTAGAATGTGATTAGTGATTTGACAACATGAGTAAATCAGTGTCTAGTGAAATATGGACATATTATATGCTTTGCGATGCTGAACGAGCTAGATGCAATCTTTGAGGAGGAAGCGCTACGACGGCTATGAAAAATCATTTGAAACCAGTGCATAAAACCGAATATTCTGAATTGGAAAAATGTGAAGAAGGAAAACAATTAACAGTCACGTACTTTCATATCTTCACACAAAGCAATAAATCTGACTTTAAACAAAGTCGATTCAAGAATGCGTCGAGAAAACGATACATTGGAATGATAAATCTGAGAGGTCATTGGCAGTTGATAAATCAATAAGTGAAATGATTGCGTTAGAAGATTTGCCATTCAGTTTGTGTTGGCTTCGGAAGACAAGTAGAGCATTTATGTCCATCATATAATTTAAAGTCTCGTCAGTATTTTTCTTCATTTATCTTCGACTATTTATACGGCAAAGTTAGGCATAAATACTTGAATTAGTGAAGTCCTTTGAAAAAATGTCATTTATTAGTGACATCTGGTCTGACTCTTGTTCTGGGGTTTCACTACTGAGTTTTACTTGTCATGGGATTACAATGACAGTCGCCATACCAGAGAAGATATTGCTTATAAGCTTGAAAGAACCTTTGACGTCATGGGTAATACCTAAAGAAAAAGTGAAATGCATAGCCCGGGATGTAGGTGCAAACATGAAAAAAGGTGTTTTCTTATTAAATGATGGCATTTTCATCATTCCAATGCTGCTCAAGACGCACTTAAAATTATACAGAAGAGGCTTAATCAAATACCACTTAAGATTATACAAGAGTGTGCTACCAGAAGGAACAGCACCTTTTATATGCTAGAACGTATTCTGAAATCAAAGAGCCTCTATGTCTTTACGCATCCACAAATAATAAAATTCCCCAACTGACTTCCGTAGAGTTAATGCTCATTGAAAAACTGATCAGTTCACTAAGGTCATTTGAAGAAGTAATCAAAGAATTAAGTGCTGCCGATGTTTCTGTATCATTAGTAATTCCCTTAATAACCACTTTGGAAAGAATTCTTAATAACCGTGATTCATCCGATGAACACATTGGTGAGACGAGAGCCATTTTAAGAAAGGAACTTATTAGAATATTTTCAGTTTTGGAAAATGAAATATTGTTTGACATGGCAACCTTCATTGGTCCAAGATATAAAGTCAAATTTTTTAAAAATAAGTTGACTAAAGACCGTTTTATAAATCTGAAGATTCCGTAAACGATGACAAATGAGAAGTAGCTTATTTTTAACACAAAATCTTAAATGGAGTCTGATTACAGATAGAATTGTAAGGCTTGCTTAAGTTACAAAAGATTTTCTAATAAAAAGAATAAGAAATTAATATGCTTTTGTTTCATTTACTTTATATTATTTACTTACACCTTATATAAAATTGCTTATATGGGCATTTTATGTAACGCTATACCGAACCAATTTTAATAATTTTTTTTTTAAATAATAATTCTATCCTAAACAATCGAGTGGCATACTTACTTTTTGATTTTTTAAATTAAAATAAGATTTATATTAGGGTTAAGTTTTCCCAAAATTACCCACACAATTTGTGTTTTCGTTATTCATGCTTTGCTTCTTCTTCTTGAATTTTGTGTTGTTTTTGTTGTTTTTTTTCTCTGCTCTCTTTTTTGTGTACGCTTAAGAGTACAGTCGAATCGCGATAATTCGCAAGGGACCAGCATTTTCTACGAATTATCGAGGTTGTCGAATTATCGAGGTTTCGATTTATCGAGATTAAAAAGAGAAAAATACGAATTAACGGGGCTTTTACATTTCAGTTGATTTTCATCTATTTTTTAACTTTATTAGGACATAATAATAATAATTACAAAGAGAAAGACTAAGGTTTAAAAAAGTTTGTAATTTTTGATTGCTTGAGGTTCTTTTCACCTATCTCTTCAATTGAATTTTCCAACTTTATTAAGCAATCAAAAACATTTTTTTGGACATCATCGTCATCACTTTCATTATTAATAACAGTACCTTCTTCCAAAATATCGTTGTCTGTCAACATACCGGTTACAGCCACGTCATTATCAAGAGTCACGTAATCATCGAAAAGACCAACATTTTCAGAGTTCTCAGATAAACGATTCCATAGATGATCTATATTCAATTGCTCGTCTTGAATTAATTTTTCGTTGCTATCTTTATTAAAGCCGCAAGCACGGAAGCAGTTTTAAATATAATACAAGCTGCGTTGACACTATTCCATGCTTTATAAGCAATTTGCATTGCCGTAAATAGCGTACATTTAAACTCTTTTTTGTCATCAATGCTATTAACCAGATTAATAACCATTTTCTTGCGGTATAATGATTTAAAAGTTTTTATAAATCCCTGGTCAAGAGGCTGTAGTTTGGAAGTGTTGTTTGCTGGTAAAAACTTTATTTCTATGTGGCTTAGATCAGGGGACCCATTATGCGCCGTACAATTGTCCATGAATAGCAATATCTTTCGATTTGCACTTTTCATGGTGTCATTCAACATCTGAAGCCATTCGTTAAAAAGATCCATTATCATCCACGCCTTTTTATTATGTCGGTAAAGCATTGGAAAGCTGCGAATGTTTTTGAAGCACCTTGGTTTTGCAGGCTTTCCAATTAATAGTGGTTCAAGTTTTTCGGTTTACATGTTTACAACAAATAATAAGGTAACTCGTTCTTTACTATGCTTATCACCATGACATTTTTAATTTCTGAAGCAATAGGTTCGATCTGGCAAGCATTTATAAAACAAGCCAGTTTTATCTGCATTAAAGATGTCTTTAGCATCGCAATCTTTAATCAAATCACTCAACTTTTCTTTCCACCCTACACAAACTCCTTCATCAACAGTAGAACTTTCACTGCACAATTTTTTAAATGTGATGTTGTGTCGATTTTTGAACCGTTCAAGCCAACCACTGCTCGCTTTAAAGTTATTGATCTTCATTGCATTAGCAAAACACAAAGCCTTTTCGGTCAATAACTGCCGCCAATAGGAACGTTGCTTTGCCGGCATTGTGTTAGCCACAAAAGTAGACACTTTTCTATATCTGAATATTCAGATTGCTTCTGACGCTTTACTTTTCTGAACGAAGATGCTCCCATAATAAATTCCTTTTTTTGTAGAATTGATGTGAGTGTTGATAGTGCGATTTCGAATTGTTTCGCCACCTCCTTTTTTTTCTCCATTGTCAATTGCTGCAATAATTTTTTGTTTTTGAGAAATTGTTAAGGTTTTATGCGTGCGTTTGTTTGGCATCTTGACGTTACAGCTTATTGTTCTGAATAAAAGAAGCACTAAAAAAAACAAACAAAACAAACAAAGTCAGTTAGCCGACATGAAGGCGACAAAACGGTAAACTGAATCCCGATTTGTTTGTTTTTTTTACGTTTTCATTACGAATTATAAGAGGTTTTAGAAATGAATTACGATTTATAAGAGGTTTTATGTTCATTGTATTCCAAATAAAAATACGAATTAACGAGGGGACCAAAACGTATGAAAGTTTTACGAATTATCGAAGTTTTTTCAAGGGACCAGCAGTTTGTTTGGGGTTTTCGATTTATCGAGGTACGAATTACCGCGATTCGACTGTATAACCAAAGACCATTTCGCTCTCTCTTAATTTTGGTTTGTTCAGAAGAGAAGTGCGCGGGTCGTTTCATCGCTGTGATCGTTCTTAGTGTGGAAACCAAATAAGAATCAACGAGACAAACGTTTAATACAGGTATTAGTACACACAAGGAGATTCATAAAAAAAATTTGTGAAGATGATTTACATCACGCGAGAAAAGTCAGTAATCAACATGACATTGATTTTAATAACAACATTTTTAATGATGGACTGACTCTTCTTGAATTTTTTTTTTTCCTATGGAGAACACTGTTTAAAAGCTTTCGGTTTGCCAAAAACCTATCCCCGAAAACTAACATTTAAATAATAAAACGAACGAAAGTTAACAGGAGTGCAACGATATATTTTCCGGAAGATAATTGACAGTGTGAGAAAGTTTTTTAATAGACGCACCTGGCGGAACTGGTAAAACTTTCTTGACTTCAGTAATTTTAACTAAAATCGAAAGCGAAAACAAAATTGCTGCTGTGGTCGCTTCTTCAGGCATTGCAGCCACTCTTCTAAGTGGAGAGAGGACAGCTCATTCTACATTTAAGCTGGATAATAGGAGATGGTTCCACTTCCATAATATACAATGGCTGCATAACCATGTCAGATGTTGTAGGAGTCTGTGTTAGAAGAATTGAGGAAGTTATTGGTAAGGTCTATCCATATATTAAAAATTTGCAGCATAAAAACTCTAGTTGGCTTTGCGAGCGAACTGTCGTCACTTCAACAATGACAGCCGCAGACGAAATTAACGATGCAGTTGCACATAAAGTCTCAGCAGAATCCAAATTATATAACTCTTTGGATGCAGTGACAGATCGAGATGAGGTTGTTCCCTACCTAACAGAATTCCTTAATTCTCTTAACTCTCCGGGACTACCACCACATAAATTAAATCTTAAAATTGGTGTACCCATTATACTTCTACGTTACCTTAAGCAGCCCAATTTATGCAATGGTACAAGACTACAAATTAAGCGTTACTTCCCTAACATTATAGAGGCGACTATTTTAACCGTTCCATCAGCAGGCGAAACTACAATGATCCCCAGGATATCAATGATTTCATTCGAGTTCAGTTTCCAGTCAGAACATGTTTTGCGCTTACTATTTATAAATCACAAGGGCAAACATTTCATGCCTTTGATGTAGATCTCCGTAACGAAGTGCTTTCTCATGGCCAGCTAAACGTTGCCATGTCACGAATAGGCAGGCACATAGAAATGAAACTCGAAATATTGTTTTTGCGGAAGTATTCAATAATTAATTGTTTTACTCGGCGTTATGGCTTACATATATATGTATCATAAATGCCTAGGTATAATTTTGTTTTTTGGAGCTGGGGCGTAGCAACGCACGCCGAACAGCTAGTGTTTTTTCTGATGCTCACATTCGTAAAATATTCGCTTGAATTTTGTATATTATTGTATAGTAATTTTAAGATTGTTGTGTTTTTGATTTTGTTGGTTATTGTTTCTGTATTTTTATTCTTTTAATATTCACTCACAGATGACTAATGAGAAACTGTATTATTTGGAAATATGTATGTATGTATTTTTAATATGTATGGATATGTAAGTTTAACTGTCTTGCAAATTGTGGGTTCTTTTTCCTTCTGATATACATAAGTATGTTATAAAGATGTGTATGTTTTGCATTGAAACTTCTTTAGCGAAGGTGAGTAAATCCAAAAAATATGAAACTGAAATGTTACGGAAATCAAAATGTGATGATGCTTCAGACATAGTGGGGAGACGCTCAAGACAGTCTAGAGAATGAATGTTTATGCATGAGTAAGAGAGAGATAAAAAATTTTTTACTGATGTGTGTTTTTACGAAGAGCGTACGAACAAGTGGCCGAAGACCGAGCAAGCGTCTGTTGAGAAGATAAGTGCACAGGTTGCTTGTGTTGTTGATATTTTGTTGGCGTTGTTGTTGTTGCTGTTTGGTTTTGTGTACAAGATAATAACGAAAACAGAATCGCAATGCTGAACTGTTCTTGCTTTGCTTTATTTTAAAATTGCATTTAGGAAAACCAAAGACAAAGTAATTTCTTATTTTCGTTCTGTACAAAATTATTATTATTTAGTTATCTAGTTACTGAGCTGGACTCACCTATTAGAGACAGAAACGGAATGTGGGCTCGGTCTGATGAAGAGAAGGCTAATGTATTTGCCAACCATCTAGAGCACGTGTTTCAACCTAATCTACCTACTATCAATTTTGTGCTTCCTCAACAGACAATCACAAATTCAGTAAATATGACTCCCTTAAAAACAAGCGCTAGTGAGATTGTATCTATTATAAGGACTCAACTGAAACCCAAAAAATCTGCTGGTTATGATAGAATTGTGCCAAAAATGATAACTGAACTTCCAAATGCAGCAATAGTTTTTCTCTCGTGTCTTTTCAATGCTATCTTTCGAATTGGGTACTTTCCAAAGCAATGGAAGAAATCTGTTATTATAATGGTTCCAAAGCTCGGGAAGGATAAGACATGTCCTTCTTCATATAGGCCTATAAGTCTGCTTCCATGCCTTTCTAAGCTATTTGAGAAGGTCCTTAAAGCCAAACTCAATCACCAGTTACAAGCAAATAGTTCAATCCCAGATCATCAATTTGGTTTTCGAGCAAAACATGGCAAGTCAACAGAGTTACTTCGGACATACGAACTGCCTTTGAACTTCGAGAATATTGTTCAGCAGTATTCCTTGATGTAGCACAAGCGTTTGATCGAATATGGCATGAGGATTTGATTTGCAAAATAAATTGTTTACTACCCCCAAATATGCATAGAGTCCTGCAATCCTACATATCAAATCGAGTGTTTGTAGTAAGGCAGAAAAATTTCGTTTCAAATGAATTTAAGATAAAAGCAGGAGTTCCCCCAAGGTAGTGTCTTGGGACCAACTCTATACATGTTATTCACTGCTGACATTCCAACAAGTAGTCAAATTGTTACTTCGACTTTCGCTGATGATACTGCCGTAATCAGTCGCTCCCGTTGCCCAGTTAAAGCTTCCGCAAGCTTGGATGCTCATCTTAAAAGCCTTCAGGAGTGGTTATGCAACTGGAGAATTAAAGTCAATGAGGGGAGATGTAAGCATATTACATTTGTTCTCCAGTAACGTTAAATGGTGTTACAATTCCTCAAACTCAAGTGGTAACTTATCTTGGCGTTCATCTGGATAACATACGAAACTAAGGGGTCAAAGTCTTCACTGGCTAATCAATTCTAAATCTGGACTGAGACTTGAGTACAAGGTGATGCTGTATAACTCTGTTATTAAACCAATTTGGACTTATGGTTCTGAATTGTGGGGTACCGCGAGCGCGAGTAACATTGAAGTTATACAAAGAGCACAATCCAAGATACTTAGAACAATCACGGGAGCGCCATGGTATATCAGGAATGAAGACATTCATTTAGTTACTCTGTCTTCTTGTTTGATTTTTGGTTTTCATAAATTTAGATCTACTGTGAGTGAATTACAAAGTTAAAACGCAAAAACAAAAAGTAATCAGAATACAGAATGTCAACAGAACAATCTTACAAATGTCTCAGTGGCGTATTGGTTAGAGAATACAGTATATTATAGTTGTTGGCGCGTAGTGCGGCGCCGGTAGAGATTTCTTCGATCACGTACTTTGAGGGTCCAATTTGAAGAGCAACAAGCCTTCAATTTCTTATTATTTCTTGCTTTAGTTATTTCAGTGTACAAAGATGATCGCTAAAATCTATTAAACTTTATAACGGTATTCATTATTAAGACATGCATGTGTTTGTTGCTGACTTACATCTGTGTCCAATTGTCTCTCATTCACTACCTGTCGTTACTCTTGCTTGCATGTTTTTTTTTTTTTTTTTTTTTGTTTTTTTTTGTGTTCCCGATTGGATATGTACTATTGTTTTCCTACATCTTATATCTGAAATATAAAAGTAAAAACTAAGTACATTTTTAACGATAAGAGGGGAAAAGGCAGTGGACAATATCGAACATTTTCGAATGGTCTCTTGAATAATGGTCTGGATTACTGGGTGTTTGAGGCCTCATTTTTAAGAGTTACTTGCGGCAGGCCAACAACCTCAAGATGCCTCTCATCGCCACCCGTAACCTAAGTTAGGTCAGATCGACTGGTCTGTTTCGTTGTAAGCGTCTACGTCTAGACAAATCGTGAGAGGGAAGGTCTGTTATTTCTAAATTGGTATGTCGCTCTAATGTTTTGTGGTACCTCCTGCTAGCATTAATGATTTCTTCCTGAATCATAGTTACGCCGAGGTCTTTGTGAATTTCATAGTTAGATATAAACCAGTCCGCATTAACTATTGTTCGAAGTATTTTTGATTGTTGACGCTGAATGATGTTAATGTTAGTTTTCTTGGCTGAACCCCATAATTGCATGCCGTACGTCCATATAGGCTTAATTACACTATTGAATATTACCAATTTCCCATTGGTTGATAACTTAGATCTACTGTTAAGAAGCGGGTATAGCTGCTTAAATTTTATTATTAGTTGATCTCTCTTTTTTTGGATATGATGTTTCCACGTCAGTTTACTATCAATATGCATGCCCAGGTACTTTGCCACATTGCTTAATGGAATGTCAGTACCTTTAATTTTTATTTGTCTTGGCAGATAAGCAGTCCCTGTTGTGTATATCACTTGCGTCGTTTTTAGTTCATTCAGTTTTATTTTCCATTTATCAAACCAAGTGCAAGCTTCGTCAAGAATATTCTGCAGCTTAGTTGTTGCCACAACTAAATTTTTGTGGGAGTACATTAGTACTGTAGCGTCAGCGAAGGTAGCCACCATTAACGAGTTATCTCCTGGAGTTGGGATGTCTGATGTGTATAAAGTATACAACATAGGACCAAGCACGCTTCCTTGAGGGACTCCCGCTCTTATCTGTCTTAGCGTAGAAGATTCATACTTACATTTTACGTAGAAATAGCGAGAGTCAAGGTAGCTTTTAATGATTTTAAATAGATCAGTTGGAAATACGGTGCTAATTTCACTCAGTAGGCCGTCGTGCCAGACTTTGTCGAAGGCCTTTTCTATGTCCAGAAAAACACCAACACAGAACTTTTTTTCATCAAGGTCCTTTAAAATTTTGTGAGTTACTCTGTGGACTTGCTGAATTGTATGATTCTGTTCGCGTCTAGTATTGGTTGTATTCTGTCAAGTAGGAGACGTTCAAATACTTTAGAAAGTAAGGGCAATTGGCTGATTGGTCTATACGATGACGCCTTGGTTGCATCGTTGCCCAATTTGGGTATGGCTATTATTTCAGCAACCATAATAAAGATGGGTAGTGCTTTAGTCTTAATATCGCATTGATCAAGTTTCTAATAAATATCATTGCCTTCGCAGGGAGCTCTTTGAGTACTTTGTTAATTTTAGCTTTGTCTTTTGGATTTCTCGTCCTTTGCCAGATCTTACGCAGTTTGTTTTTGTTCGCGACTTGGATTTTTATTCAGCGGGGGAAAATATAGTTGTCCTCTTTTGGATTAAGATCTGGCGTTTCTCTATTAGCTGCTTCGTTTATAATGTCATTCAAGTATATCACTGATTTTTCAATTTCGTCAGGTTCTCTAATAGCTACATTTATTGTGAGGCTATTGTCAATAAATTCTCTGTACGCCTCCCAGTCAGTTCTGAAATTATACATTTTGCAGGCGGGTTGATCTTTTTTTATTGCGCAACTATATTCAACTTGTATTGGTGAATGATCGGAAGAAAGTTCAAGTCGGGAGTCAATTTTGAAATGTGTTATATTCATGTTTTTTAATACACAGAAGTCTATTAAATCCGGTATTTTAGTCCGATCTGTTGGCCAATATGTGGGTTCACCTGTACTCAAGTGCATCCCCCCAATCGTTTGAATTGCACTTAGCAAGTTTTTCCCTTTGGTGTTTGTCAGCTTTGAACCCCAGTTTACATGTTTCGCGTTGTAATCACCTGCTACGATGAACCTTGGGCCAAGCTCTTTAAAGTAGTACTTAAATTGAGCTGTTGAGATTGAGTGTCTAGGTGGGCAATAAATAGCTGCTATTGTGAAAGGTCCATATTAGTCTTCTAGTTGCAATTTGGCCGACTGAATGTGAGCGTGTTAATAATTTTCTATTTCGACGTGTTGAGTATTGTTTTTAACAATGATAGCCGTGCCACCATGTTCAGAACCATCCGGGTGGTTTGTTTTTTATATTTTATATCCGGGAATGCATAAGTTGTGATTACTTGTGCAATGGGTTTCAGAGATTAGGGCTACGTCAATCACATTGTCATTTAGAAATAGTTGGAGTTATAGGATATGTTTGTGCAAACCATTCGCATTCCAAGCAATTATTCTTAATTTATTGTCCATTTTGTTTGTCAAGTTTGGTTATCAGGATGGTTATTATATTCATCATGTTTGTAACCTATTGAATCAATTGCTTCTTCATGATTTTAAGTTCAGCAGAATCGTCATTTGGCATAATTTTATTGTTATTTTTTGGGAGGAATTACTGTCTATGGTCGGATTCTCAGTTGAGATGACTTTAGATTTTTGGGTTGGTCGGTTGGTTGGCTGGGGTTGGGAAGGCGCAGCTGTAATTTGCACGTAGCTTATACTATTCTCCACTTTACTTTACGTTACGGGCATTTGCTGAACTTTTGTGAAATCCGCAAATTTTTTTGGTCGAAGGCTAGGAAACCGTTGGATTTTAAGGGTTTTATATATTTCACAACCCTTGTAGTTGGCTGTATGAGCTCCACCACATAGAGCACATTTTATTTTAGTAGTTGACTCCATACAGCAGTCGACTGTTTTGTGCTTACCAGCACATTTGACGCATACTGGATCCCTGGTACAACAGTTTCGGGTGTGCCCGTATTTTTGGCAGTTAGTGCATTGCACTATCATCCTCTTGTTGTGGGGGACCTCAAATTTAATTTTGGTATGTAATAATGTCGTAACATTATAAATATTTTTATTGGTTGAGCTACTTTTAAATTCAATTAAGAACAAAGAAAGTGGTTTATTGGTTGTTCTTTGTTGGATGTTATGTATGTTTATAACTTCGTGGCCTAATATTTTCAGTTCGCGTTTTATGTCGTCGGTGTCTGTTGACTGATGAAGGTGTCTCAACATAGCTTTAAAACATCGTTCATCTTTGGGCATGAAAGTGTAATATTTCGTACCTCTGGTTTTTAGCAATTCTATGATTTTTTTTATAATGTAGGGGCTCTGCCGGTTGGATACGAACTTCATCATTGGGCAATGTTTTGAGTACGTAGTTATGATCTACAATTTCACACAGAGCATTGTTAAGAATGGAGATTTCTTCTACCCCCTGCACATAAATAGATGGTGGCTTGTTAGCTTTTGGAGTTTGCTTAGAGCCATTGTCCAGAGTATTCTTCTCTTCTTCTACATTGTCATCGTCGATATCTAAAAGGCCAAAATAATTAGAAGATGACTTGCCAAGCCAGTAGTTAAGTGTGGTCTGCTTTTTTTTTTTGTTTAGGTTTATGAGTTCTTGAAGTAATGGTAGGTGACGTTCTGTTTGGTTTGGGCTTTTTCTTAATGTTTGGTGATTGTTCAGTCGGTATGGCTGGTGATTGCATTTTTCTGTTTCTTTTGTTTGATGCCAACTGTTCAGATCCAGTTTTATTATTTGAGTTTTGTACTTCTGTGTTAATTATTGGTGTAGGCGTAACTGTCGCAGCGTTGAGCAAAGAGGCGATCATCATCATCATTGTTATTGTTGTGGATATAAGTTTCGGTATTAGTTGTTGTTGCGATAACTGCATACTATGACGCGATCGAAGCAGTTGTTGAGAAAACAGTTGTTGTTGACGCTACTATACTATACTAAGTTTGTAACAGGCAGAAGGAGACAAAAAAAAACTCATAAAGTATTATATATATATTTTTGATCAGCTCGATTAGACGAATTGATTAAGCCAGGTCTGTCTGTCCGTCTGTATGTATGCAAACTAGTCCCTCAGTTTTTGAGCTAAAGAGATGCACGAACACTTCTTTTTACTATACGCAGTACATTTGTCGGAACCAGCCAAATCGGACTACTAGGAGGGTACCTCCCTATCGAACTGAAACTTGGACACTATCAGTTTCCAAGACAGGTGCAGGTCATTTGTCAGAACCAGCCGAATCAGGCGTACCTCCCAAACAAACCATCCATTTGAATACTACAATGAAACACTCACTGCGTCCCGTGAAGAGCATTTCATCTTCGGCATAGTCGAAGATAACGTTCTTACTAGTTATCTATAGGTTCTTATTCGGCAAAAAATAAAATTTTCCTATCCTCCTGGCTACGACAGTTATAAATTGATGTTATTAATATTATTATTAAAAAAAAATATAAGTTTTGTTTTAGTTAAAAGTTTTTATTAGTTTTCTTGCACAAGAACTCGCTTTTACATGGTCCGACCTTTTCTTACACACTTTCAAGACTACTTTTACATTTCCATTTTTATACATTGTTTCTATTTTAGACTAGCTCAAGTTCAAACGGTAACATCTGCCGATTATGCTGTTATAAAAAAACATTACTTTATTTTTACAAAAGCAAGAACAGTATAATTGCTTATTCCGTTTGTACTTGAACTTGAACTTGAGATCGATTTTGATTAAATATGGTCACATAATGCAGGATATTATAAAATGTGCATATGTATTTGTAAATGAATTTGCATATAAGTTAAGAGATGTCAAGCTTTTTATAAGAAATGTGGCAATTCTCAATATAAGGTTATATGGATCTTATTATACATTAGCCTAATTTATGCCAAAGTTTTGGCACTACGACCAGTGCGCATTTTTGGTCTGATTATATAAAGTGTTTGCAAAATGACTTCAACTAAGTAATCAGCTGAAAAGTAATTTTGTTTTATACAAAACAATGCCTCAATGTCGGTATTTTTCCTGTTGTTGTTGTTCGTCTTTAAACGGCTTGCATATTGAAGCAGCGTAAACTCTATTGTAAAAAGGGGATAAGGCCCTACTTGACGAATCCATCCATGTCTGCTCATACAAGTTTGTCCGAGTGCGTGTTTCTTGAAAACTACAAGGCTGGTCTGTACTCGTACATACATACTATGTAAGCTGAAATTGGTATGTATGGTTCTTTGCAAATCAACTAATTTCAATAAATAACAAAAAGATATAAATATAAAAAGATAGATAAAAGAGGAAGAACAAATACATAATGAGAAAGAAAGCTTCGTATTAACAGGGAATATCACTAATAAAACCGACCTGCACTGAAAATAGGTTTTTTAAGTGTTTTTACATAGAATCTGGAGATTAGAGCCTCCCATTCTCCCGCAACACTCAGCGCACTGTTTCTGCACAATATTTCTTCCCCATTTCATCCTCTACCTCGATAGCCAATTTTGGAGCCGACAATTTAGGGTTGCCTTTAATTTTTCGGACAATTATGCGCTTGTCCTGGTCGGAAAAAATCTTATTGGGCGAATTTCGGCCTTTATCCATTATCCTATTCTCGTGCACAAATCTTTCGATTATGGTCTGGACAGTGCTGGGACTTAAGTCTACCATTTCAGCTATTTTCCGCTGACTAATTCCATTTCTGAAATGAGTTATATAAGCTGGTTCGCGGAGACATTTTAATAAAACACGTGTACCTTGGTTTGGAATCGCAATAAAAGTGAATTTTTAGAAAAATTAATTGCGAAAGACAATACCATAAATAACGGTGATCTACGATGCAACTGTTCACCTACACCGTGACCGTGTATATTTGCATTTTCTGCAATTGTGAAAAGAACATTTTTTTTTTTTTGGTTCCTTTAAAATGTGTAATATTATTTAAAAACACAGCTACAATTCTACATTTAAATTTTTTCGATACCATTATTAGTTACGGAACAGCACCGTTTTAAAGTTTCAATATGTCAAGGTAGCTTCTGTCGAAAATTTATGTCAAGAGATATTGCCCATTTTGTGTAAAGTGATTTCTGTTTGGATTTATTTAAGTTTTTTTAGTCTCAAATTTACTGTATCAGGGTTAAAGAAAATAAAAATAAATTTTAAAAATATTCCATTAGGAGGCCTGTATATTAATCATTTTGTACTTAAGATTTTCTTCAGAAACTAATTTTGTGCATACAGGCTTCTTAAGTAAACTTAAGCGATTTTGTTGAAACGAAAGATTTATACTTGGTATTCGTAAGTAGATATATGTAAGTTCTTCTAATAAAATTGAAATGGAAAGAACACTGCAGGTAAGATGTTTCAGATGTCAAAGATTTTATTAAGTAAATTCATATAGTTTCAGTTTTTAAAATAAAATAAATTTTAAGAAAATAAAATTAAAAGTTTTCAAAACAACAATTAACTAAACTATTAACAAAATAAAAAACCGTCTTACAATCAACTTATTCTACTCAATTTACAATTATTGTTATTTCTGGAGTCGGTGGAGATGGAGATCGTATTGAATCGTATTTGCGCTCATGGAGAGAGCAAAAATCATTTATGCTTTTCACTTGTGAGTGCGCCCAACACGACATCGATCTCGCATATTAATTTGTTTGCATTTCGCTGAGGATTTGTCATATAATAAGGTGTGTGACTCCACCGATGCACAATTCGTTTAAAAATTACGTGTTGCTTCATTTTTTATAACTTATAATTTTTGAAAAACAATTTTTATTTTATTTTATGAAGGGTGGAAAAATTTCCAAAAGGTCAAAGGTAAACTTTGGCGAACCAAAGTTAACATTCTGTCATATGTACATACATATATCGAGCCCTATCCACGAAAATAACGTAAGCCAATTTTTTTTCCAAATTGACTTTTTGATGCAAATTTGTTTTGAAGCCAAGCATGACCTGGTAAAATATTATAGCGATAATGAGTACAGGTACAGATATAATACTTAATTAATTTTGTTGTTTAATTTGGCAGCCATAGTAAAGAAAAGTAGAAAAAACACTCTCCTGTAAAATTTACTTTTTGGCGTTACGTTATTTTCACGGATATGTTAAGTAGTTCTGGTTTGTCATGCCGCTGATAGTGATGCTGCTACTGCTGCTTTTTTGCTTGGATGGAGATTTAGTTGTTCTTTATTTTTTAATGTTATTACTACGGTGATCGTGATGTATAATGACTGTTATTTAAATTTTATGATGACAATTCGGTTCTTTCACGTCGCATGTTAAGATTTTTAAAATCAATCTCTTGTGATTCGATGGGTTGTATTGCAGTGTTGCTTTTTAATTTTGGCCCTGGGTATTTGCCACGACTTTTAATTGCCACCAACTGTTGGTATTTTGTTGAAAATGGATTTGCAAGTTAATTATTGTTGTTGTTGTTCATTTATTTAGCATTATTATTATTATTATTTAAATATTTCGGAAAAAAATCAAACGTTCTATTAGAGAAAATTCATCTTTGATATGGATATATAGAGAAATTTATATACAAAAATAATATACATATATGAATATATTTTTATTGTGGGTGATATTAAAGTTTCGTATTAAAATTTTTTTGCAATATAAATTTCTTTCTTATCTATGTTTATGTGAAATACCAACACCAATTTTTTTTAGCAAAAAAAAATTGAAAAATCACAACAACAACAAATATAAAATTTATAATTCAATTAAATTCAATTCAATTCAATTTATTGCATGTTACTAACAATATATACATTTTGTTGCTTATGCTTATGATATCTTAAAATAAAGTTTAGGCTTTCGCTTCACAACTAAATTATATATAAATGGTTAATATAAGCTTAGTTTTTATAATAATTAGTAATAATATCGAACTACTGTGCGGGAAAAATTATCAAAAACCCATTTTAAAATTTATAGAAAAAAAGTGGAAAAACAAAAAAAAGAATGTTAATGAAATCTTTTTCCATACCATCACAACAAAATGGTAAAATATACAATATTTTGTGGCTTCAGAAAAACGTACAGCATTTGTTGTGTTTGTTTTATGTACAAATTTTTATTGTTTGGTAAGTGTATATTTTAATTGTAAGTTCAATGATATTCATAAACTAATGGTTTTATACACTACAAACTTTGTTGAAATGAATATCGCAAATAATTTGGAAACGAACAGCAAATTCAGCTCCGTGCTTATTTATTTAAAATATTGACTGAATTTGAGTTAAAAAAATAATCCCACCTACGCATTTTTTATACAACTTGCCTTCTTTTTAGATTCTGCGCGTAAAGCTAATATGCTTGAGATGTGGGCTTTTGGGCCAAAAAAAAAAAAAATATTTGTGTTCAACCAAACGTATAATTGATAAATGAAGGTAGCCCCGGTTCTTTATTTTTAATAGCTCTCATTATTATCCTATTTTTCGCTAAAAACACTGGGTATCTTTTGTTAATGAAGTAAGGTCCCTTATGGTATTTTTTCATAATATTCAATTGAGCCTTTAGACTCCTAAAAGTGAAAATGTAAAAAAAATACAAACATTACATCATTTTTGCTTGGCCCTGTATGTATAAATTAGTTTTTTTCTGCTTTATTTCTGGGAGCAAGACCGAACTCTTCGATGTTTGCCAGCCAACTAACTACCATACAAATTTGACTTATGACTAAAGATTAATTATAATATCCTACACGTGCTCAGCGCTAATTGTGTACCCGTATCACGTCGACTTTGCGTGTCTGGTTTTCTGCTGATCATGTTAACTACCGCTTTGCTTAAATGAAGGACGTCCTCGGTCTTCCTGAAACCGTCTACGACCATTTGGTTAATCCAAGTACTGGCAGTCTTCTTACATAGCTCTTCAAATTTTTGTATAGTGTGCTGGTGACTTTCTCTTCATCGACGGTGGTGAGGAGGAACATTTCAGAGAAGGTTTGCTTGTAGCAGTCGCTTCTATCGATTGCAGTGGTTTCATTATTGATGATGATTATGCCGTCTTCGACAAGTGCAAGGCTTGAGATGGCTGGGACGAGTAGTGCATTGTATGGTGTCGCAATATTGGTGTTCTTGTGCGCACAATGTTTCGGGCCATTTTTTTGCAAAATGTCGTTGTCTTTGAGCTGCAATTTTCAATCGCAAATATTTCTTTATCGCACGTTGTTCTTCGCAGTGAATTGAAGAATCATGCCATTATGCTGAACGGGGTACAAAGTGATTTTCGTCCATACTAAAGAAGCCTTAAGAAATCCAATAAGGTAGTGGAAAATTACATTAATTATAATTATGCACTACTTCTATGAAATCTTTATACTCGGTTAATTATTGTAATCATTGAGAGTGACCGACAACATGAGACTGCAAATTTTAAAATTAGAATTCTACTTCTGAAGAGAAGAATGTTTGCAAAAGCGCTACACCGTTTAATTTTTGCGTTCGGATTGCGGTCTAAAACAACGAACGTTAGAAGCTGATGGTCCGTACAAATATTTAGGTGTTTCATATCGTATAAATATTTTCTAAGATTTTTTAATGCCAGAACTATGGCAAGCAACGCACGTTCGCTTGTTGCAAAATTTAGTTCTGTCCCATAAAGTCCTTGATATCATGGGTTTTCCATTTTGGAATAGGACCGCCCCCCAAACCGAAGGATGAATCATCTGTTGTCAAATCGAATGGCTTCTTATAATCCGGATGACGTTATCAGATACCAGAACCTTTCTACTTTTCTTTGTTTTTGAATGAGTGACACTGTTTCTCTCAAAGTTAACCGGTATCTTTTTTGACTGACCAGCGCTAACTATTTTTCTTATTTCTGGTCTACATAGGTTTCTACTTCGGATGTATCTATATTGAAATTATTCAAGCGGTTATTAATAACTTCTAATTGCCTATCAAAATGCTGCTTCTGCAGTTCAAGAGCACTGTTAACAGCAGCATCTACTATTGCCCTTAACTATTCCTCGGTCGCTTCTATTTCTATTTTTTTCATTTTCGCATTCCGCACTGCTAAGTTTAATTTCTTTAAGCTTAGATAGGCTTTTTAGACAAAAAGCTGGCTATTTACCTATCACCAATAAACGACACGGTATTGATTATCGATGCCTCACGAAGAGATTATTTCTTCATATTTGAGAGTTTTACTTATATGCACTGAACTTAGCTATTCAAATAGTTTGGGTGGCTTCCATGCTGACGTCACATTTTCTAATTCCCGGTATTGTATCGAGGATGACGTTGTTCAAGTAACTTGTTGATCCGTTTATTGCAACTGACGTCGGTGTTGTACCTGCAATTCTATTTCCTGCTTTCGTTTGTACGTTTGTTGTTTTTTTCCTTGTGCTTACAGTTACCGCAGGTGATGACGATGCTACTCTCACTTGTATGTAAGTTATACTTTCGTACGGAAGCGAATACCGATAATGTTGCTGTTGCTACCTCTGTGATGAGGATGATGTTGGTAAATTCGTTCTTGTTCCCGTTTCAAATTGTTGTTTGTTTTTTTATTTTAATTTGCCAAAGCAACACTTTTAGTTTTGGAAGTTTCATTTATATTCTTTATAGCTGTGTTTGTGTTTTTATAACTTCGAGCTACTATCAGTGTAGACGTTGCTACTCTCATTTATAATTAGTCTTTTCCTTTGTTTACAGCTACCGTCGGTGTTGATGTTGCTGCTTTTACTTGTAACTTTATTTTTGTAGTTTTGTTTTTTTATTCGTTTACAGTTACCATCGGTGTTGACGTTGCTACTCTGATTTGTAGTTGTAATATTTTTTAAGGTGGTACAAATTTGACTTATGACTACAGCTAAATTATAGTATCCTAAAAATGCTACACCCGCTCAGAGCTAACTGTGCACCAATCTCACGTCGACCCTGCGTGAGTGATTCTCTGCTGAGAGATAGTGTTAATTTTTATACGGTGTAAAACACAATTAAATTCATAACCAATGACACCACAGAACCGCATATCTTAGCTCACAGTGACTTGACTTCGCTTAAAGGCGTGTGTGTTCGTGAAGAGTCTCGAGATGTTGAGAATCTAAAGCAGTCAGTGTCGCGATCTTTATCTCTACGAGTGTAGTCGTAAGCGCGCTTGAGTAAATTGCCATTTGTTTATAAACAACAAAATTTATTTTCCGTTTATTGCTAACGACACTCTCCTGTGTCTTAGTTGCGCGAGGAATTTCATATTTGTTCTTCCTTGTGCTTATAGCAAAATTCCATAGAATTAGTGACCAAAATAGCCAGTTTTTCCTCGAGACTTTATTTTCGTACGCGTAAATTTGTTGCCACGGCAAATAAAACCTTCCGAACTCCCGTAAAAAGAAGAAATCAGGTCATCGAAAAATTACCTATCTCAAAAAAGCTCTAGTGAATGAGGATATGTTATGTTCTTCATCGGACTCTACCGTCCTCGGTGAAAAAATGACCGAAGAAACCGCCCCTTAATAGCGTTTGACATACGATAACCAAATGGAGACCCCTCCTGCAACGCCTAAACCACCACCCATCTTTATTTCTGCAGTGACCAATACTATGGAGATGCAGAGTAATATTGGAGCTGCTCTTGGAGTCGCTAGCTACATCTATAAAGCTGAACGCGATGGTCAAATCAGAGTAATGGTGCCAAAAGTAGCAAATAACAAGAAGTTCGTGAAGTTGTTCGATGCGTCGAATGTGGAATTTCACACATATCAACTCAAATAGGAGCGAGCCCACAGGGCGATAATTTAAATTCTACACTACACCACTAATACTGTCTATATCATATATATATGTGGCAGATGATACACAGCGTCATAAAAAGGATGCCAGATTTATCAGTCCATAATGTCAAAACGAATCACCAAACTCTCAGCCCTTCCTCGAACATTACCAACATAACACCCACGCAAATGCTGCCAAAGCCAACGAAACCTTTCAACCAAATCAACTTAATTCACAATCTAGCAATCAGATTCTTGAATGGGGCCCCGTTAATTTTATAACTTTATTGAAGCGTCACTTCTTAGGCGGCGGTGGGCAAAGAAGTGTTGAGAATGGAGAGTAACATATTTAGTAACGAAATAAGTGATAACGTAACAACATGGAAACAACCAGGTTGTGTGTGTACAAAAACAAGCGAATGTACGAAGAGAACGATAAACACACAAAAGCCTTGGTGTGCTCGCAATTGATCTAATTTTTGGGAGACGCGATACGCATAAACAAAGCAACAACAATTACACACGCCATTGAAAAAAAAAGCAAACGTGCAAGGCATATGCATGATTATAATCTCATTACCCACTACTATTCGTACCACCTAATATTTAGTGATATTTATTGTAATCAATAACCATTTGTAGTAGTAGAAAGCGTATGGGAGAAAAAGAGAGCAATATTTTATGCATCAATTTGAAATGATTTATGGTATTAATCAAACTCTAATTGATAATTTTGAGTAATGGTTATGAAGAGTTTTGAGTGTGTACTATATGTACCATAAGTAAAAACGTTGTTGTTGTCACGTCGAAATGAACGCAGTATACTGAACAAGCGGGGTAAGATGAGCGGTCGCATATCACAAAAATATTTTGAAAAATAACAAAACAACATCAGCGTACCATACATCTTCATTCTCTCAACTTTCACCCTCACTCTCTTTGTCTATCACTTTCTTAATGCACAGTACCTTTGCTTCCTTTCTTTCTTTTGCTTGCTTCGGTTTTGTTTTTGCATGTGCTGTAAGAACTGCCAACTTTTGAGACATACAGCTAAACGATGCACAAACGCCCCCATAAGCGTTTAAGGTAACCTTCCAACCCATACTCCAGTGGACTGCACACGTACTCAATGCGCTAACTGCTCTGAAAATCATCCTTCTTCCTCCAATCAATGCAAGAAATTTATTCAGAAAAAAGAGATTATCAAAATTCAAACATAAAAAAAAGCACAATAAAAGAAGCAAGGCAAATCTACAAAAACAAAACCTGTTGATCGCAAGTTTCGCTACCCGCTCATATCCTGAAACTGCATCACAAAACTTTGCTTCTGTTAGCAATGCCAACTTTTCACCTCCTATCTCACAGTCCCACAAAACATAAACAATAAACAATGACATCACAAATCTTAACACTTCTAATGTAGCTAACATAACTAACAAAACACCTTTGAAATTGGTTCCTTGACGTAATGCTTTGCGGTAGTGCCAGGGGGACTGTAGGACTTGGGACGGTGGGGTTTAGTGGGTGCAAGTCCCACACTTTGAATAGTAGATTCGTTTGGCTTTTAATGCTTCCCCATCAGGAAAAAAAAAACAAAAAAAAACCCTTGAAATTAGCAAACACAAAGTCTATTAATACAGCAAGCAATAAACCAACAACTACTTAAAAAACAAAACGGTCTCAGCACTGTCAGTGCTCGCCTGCCTGCCTGATACTTCTCCTTCATCACATTCCCAACAGAACCGAAATTCCCCCCATGATATGATCGTCAACGGTGATGACAATATCATGGAGTCAATATTACTTGATAAAATTGAACCCTCTTCGCCTCTTGGTTCCAATTTGGTGTCTAGTGCGTAATGACTGGTCTCATCGCAACTTTGATCATCTCGTGGATTTGAGAGGGAACTATATCTTGTCACCTTGTAGATCTACAATATTACTCACTTCTACACTTACCATTCACCATTTATTTTATTTTAAATGTTCTCTTTACTACAATGGAAAATCAACGGTTTACTTAATGACATCACTGATCTGCAAGTGTTAATAAAAGAGCATAATCATACAATTCTCTGCCTCCAAGAAACACACATAAAACACAATACTGCTCCCTCAATTTCGGTTAATGACATAAACTATTTTTTTAATTTCCAGCATAACTATACCTGCAAGCAAGGTATCTTAATTAAAAAGGCATAGAACACAAAGTTACCCCTGTTCAATCCAACATTGCTACTTTGGCCATTGAATTTAACATTGGGGTACAGATAACAATCCTTAATATTTATATTCCACCCTCTCAATCATTCATGCCCAAATTTGTACAACCATGGGATTCAATAAGCACAAAATCACGTAGGTAAATTTTGGAAGAATTGATTGTTTCTGAAAATCTTGCCATTTTGAATGATGAGAGACCCACCCACTTCTATACGCACCAAACTTTTACAAACATAGATCTTACACTTTGTTCATCCTCGATTTATCTGCATATGCCTGCTTACACACTAAATAATCTCTACAGCAGTGATCACTTCCCAATAAAGATTTCTGTAGCCATAGGGCATACTAACTACAAAGCCTCTATTAGCAAGTTTGTAACTGATAAAGCCAACTGGCAAAAGTTTCAAACATTGCTTGATAATATGTATTTCAACTCATCTACGCACGCAAATATTAACAAGGAATGCACCACTCTCCAGAAAATGATCCGTTCTGCTGCCAAATTAAATGTTCCTCAGATTTCCCCACGTCGGGTAAGAAAGATGGTTCCCTGGTAGAACCAAACATTAACCGAACTCCGATTAATTAAACAAAAAGTATGGCATACATACAAACACATGCAAAACATGGAAAACCTTATTTGGTACAAAAATCAAATGCTAAATTTAGAAAGCTCTGTAGAGACAAAAAGGAAGAGTTTTATTAAATTAACAGAATCTATAAACCCACTTTCCCAGCCAACAAAGATTTGGGCTGACATAAAAAAATTAAATGGCTGCTATAACCCCATTACAATAACACACTTAAGCACAAGTAATGGTTCCATTTACAATCCGAAAGATATTTCTAATGAACTAGTTACTTATTTATTTATTTATATAATGCTAACCTAAAGTTAAAACTAGAAGTTAACAGAAAAATAGCCATGGCTGCCAGGGCCTTCAGCTAATAAAGATATAT
This sequence comes from Amiota minor, assembly GCA_037043295.1. Classification (NCBI taxonomy): domain Eukaryota; kingdom Metazoa; phylum Arthropoda; class Insecta; order Diptera; family Drosophilidae; genus Amiota; species Amiota minor. The sequence continues at coordinate 44,699 of JBAMAW010001163.1, forward strand.
ATGTAAATAACAATGATGATAATAATAATAATAATAATAGTGACTAAATAAGTGCTTAAGTTTATGGTTAAAGTTTACTGTACAGATTTGCTTTTTTAAAGAAGTTAAGATTAAGATTAATGTTAGAGGATGGATCGGAAATGATTGAGATGGGGTCTATATTAGCGAATGTGGAGGATCTGAGGTGGTGCAATGAGGAGCAGGATGTGATAATGTGTTGAATGTTATTAGGAGCGTTATTACATAAGGGACATATGTTATTTAGGTTTTTATCGATGAGGTGCATGTATGTTACGTTTGTGTGACCAAGTCGGATTCTAGTAAACTTTATCTGATCAAGTCTAGATAAAAGTTTAAAAGTTGGGGAATTATAAAGTGTGGTGGAAGTGGTATTTGGAGAGTGTATTAGCTTATACCAGCTGGAGGTGTGTTGTAGCATGGTGATGTGTTCAAGATTTATGTGTTTTTTGAGGGTATTAACAATGTCGCCTATGTTGTAGTTGGGTGTATATATCAGTGGTAACTTAGTAGCGAGCTTTGCTGTTAAATCTGCCTTTTCATTGCCTATGATGTTGGTGTGTCTGGGAACCCAGATGAGTTTTATTTTGGGGAATTTTGTATTAAGTAGGGATCTTATTATTGAGGCGTAGTAGTTGTGGTTATTAAAATTGGTTATAGCGGATAAAGCAGAAAGTGAGTCAGAACAAATAGCCTGTCTACAAATGTTTATAGCTTCATGGATTGCAATGATTTCAGCCGCAAATACTGTTGTTGTCGTTACTTATTGGTCGAAATATTCAGAAGACACTAACTTTCACTCGGGTCGTGACTGGAGATGAAAAATGGATAGTCTATGATAACCCTAAGAAGAAAAAATACAATGCCAAGCCTGGCGAACCCGTTCCATCATCGTCTACATCGACGCCAAAGCAAAAAAACCAAGGTTCAAAGGTCATGCGCTGCATATGGTGGGACCAGACGGGTGTGGTATATTAGGAACTACTAAAACCAAACGAAACCATTAATGCGGAACGTTATCGACTACAACTAATGCGTTTGAGCCGTGCATTGCATGAAAAACGGCCAGAAACGGCCGAAAGGCATGATAAGGTGATTTTGCAACATGACAACGCTCGGCCCCAAGTAGAAAAAATTAATTAATATTACCTACATTTTGCTTTACTTTGCTCATATGCTGTCAACGCTATTGCAATTGATAATACATTAATCAGCAGTTTAATGACAGAAAGTCAATGATAGAGATTTCAGTAAGTATGACGGACGCAAAAATACTTTCTATCTCTGTCTAGCCCATTACAAATTATATATTTCAAGCGTGCAATGTTCACATACAGAGACCAGAGGTGCCCAAGCCCTATACTCATCATGCTCATTTGTTTTTGTAAAACTCTTAGGCATAGCATATGCATTCTGTGTACGAACATTGCACGCAGCTATAATACATACAAGTAAACATTTTTTTCTATTTCGTTTCTTCTCTGCATTTAGGCTTTTACATTTCCGCGATAACGTAGATTTTGTTGTTGTTTGCCGTTCGATTTAATACTCAATGAGAAGCACTTAGAGAAATGGTGGTTTGTTTTAAATTGCAAATCTTATTATAATTATAATGAAAAAGAGAAAGAGAGGATTTTGCGCATATAAGATCTTAGTTATTTGATTTAGCATAAATAGAGTGTGCTGCTTTAAATCACAATCATTCTTATATTTTTTCGTTCAATGTATATAAATAATTTTTCGATTTTTGCACCAATACACTTTCATATACCTCACACTGATTTCGTCCCAGTAGTATGATCGGTGGCAATAGTCCTTTTTTCAGTAGTTATTCTGTAGTCCCTTTTCTTATCCACTTGGGACTAGCCACGAGAGAGACAGAAGCGATCCAGTAACAGAGAGAACAATTGAGAGGCAAAATTTGTTTACTCTCTTTGAACTGGATTCGAGAGCAAAAATTCTGAACAAAGGAATATGATAACGAAACGTTATGAAATTATGTGAAGTGCAGTATTGTTGAACCAGTGCATTTGGGAAGATTTGTGTAAATTTTTAGAGGTGTTTACTGTTTTCTAAGTGAAAAAAAAATATTGGGAGACTCGCGTCTCATTACATTTCATCGTTTCATATCTCAGTGTAAGTGAAAATTATTTCCAAAGTGCATTTTTATAGTAATCTTACAAAATATTAATATTTCGTTTTTTTTAAAACTGTTTAGCAAACGCAAAAGAAAACCACATCAAAAATTGTTGCTTATCAGTGCTAATTAAACAGGTGAGTGCGAATGAAAATTATTTCCAATATGGGTTCTTAGAGGAATATTACAATAAATTTATGTATCTTCTTTTTTCAAACTGTTTCACTTCACTTCCTTTTTTTTCGAACCTTTTCATTTCCGGTTTTGAATCGTTCAGCGATTCAAATGATTAGCAAAAGGCATTTCAGATGGTTACAAAGAAAGGAAAGGCTAAGAAATTTAGCAAGGTTAGAGAATGCCTATCGAGAAGGAAGGGACAGTTTCTGTTTAGAGCATGATTTCGGGCAAAGGGGTGCAGAGGAACCGATTTTAGGAATTGAACAAGGGCAGGTTTTGGAATGCGAGTTGACATTGAACGACAAACTCAAACAGTGGTTTCTGAAACATAGGCCTACGCGGAGGTGCGCTATAGACCTTATTAAAATCCTAAAATCAGAAAATTTGGAGGTTTCCCAATTCCATACTTGTGATCTCCCTCCGCAAGACATTTCATCCGTAGGAAGGGGGTCATACTTACATATTGGGTTAAAAAATCAAATGATGAGAATTTGTGCCGCGAGGGGTATCAGCACAAATATTGACATCGATGTGAACGTTGATGGATTGCCTCTTTTTAAAAGCTCCAGGAAACAATTGTGGCCGATGCTAGTTAGAATAAATAATATAGAAAGATCGCCAGTGTTTCCTGTAGGTGTTTTTGAAGGATTGGGCAAACCTAAAAATTGTTCCGAATTCTCGGAGCCATTCACAACGGAGTTGCAAACTTTGTTAGATAGCGGTTTCACCATAAATGAGGAAACAATCACAGTCTCGCTGAAGTCAATCGTGAGCGATGTCCCCGCTAAGGCTTTTGTGAGTGGTATTCCCGTTCACACCTCCAGCCACGGCTGTACGAAATGCACACAAGTGGCTCGCAAAATTGATGGCATCCTGACATTCAGCCCCACATCGGGAATACTGATCACTGATGAAAACTTCCGCGAAAGGAAATATCCCGAGCATCACGTACCTGCATTTTCTCGGCAACAAACTCCTTTTGAAAAGTGTAATGTGGCGATGGTAACGCAAGTGCCATTGGAACTTGGGGTCATGCAAAAATTCCTCACAAGGTTAACGACCAACAAAACAGACAAACTCTTCCAAATAAGGAAAGAGCAAAAGGAAAGTATTTCCAAAAAGTTGTTCGTGAGGCAGCATGTGCCAAAGGAATTTGTACGTAAACCAAGATGTCTGAAAGAATTGGCCCATTGGAAAGCGACTGAATTCAGGCAATTCTTGCTTTACACTGGGATTTTCGCTTTGAAGGGAGAAGTTAATGACGACGTGTATTACGAGTTCCTCTTACTGCATTACCCTTACAGACTTCTGTGCAACTCGAAGCAACGTACAACAAATTTGGAAACATCGCAATCGATGTTGAAGCTGATCGTGGAAAATTTTTCACTCATTTTTGGAGAAAGCAGTTTGTCGTACAACGTACATAATTTGTTGCATGTTTCTGAATCAGTGGCGCAAGTGGGAGACCCGGGTGGCGGGCTCCAGAAAATGGGTTCAAAAATTACCTGCAGTTGATGAAAAAGTCAATTAGGAAACCTTCGAAAATTCTAGAACAGATCCATACGTGTAGTGTCGAAGAAAGATTTATTCTTCCCGCGAAGCAACAGTTCCCAATAATTTCGAGCAACGAATGCATTTTTGAAGACTTCTTTCTAAGCACGAAAGGGTCTGATAAATATTGCTACATTCAAAACAACACCCAGAATCATTTAAGCAGGATCAGGGAGGAGCTATTGTAGGTAAACGTTTCTCTAATATAAGAAACTTCTACTGAGAACCATTTCAATCAATGGGTGTGGGCATTTGTTTGGTAGATGTGGAACCCGATAGTTGCGAAAAAATATTAATAATTGTTGAAAGTAACGCTTTCGGAATACTGTATGAAAGTATAATTTTGCTAATCCCTATGCTTCATTTTTATTAATTGTACTATCACAATTTCCACTATGCGTCCAACACAGGAAAACCAAAAAAAAAAGAGAAAAAACAGGCAGAAATGAAGCGTGCAGAATTCACAGTGGCGCAGCAAGGTAAGGCCCTATGCACGGATGTGCAGAAATCTGTGGTATTGTCATTAATATTTTAGGAGATGAAGTGGCAGTGGCAAGAGCAGTAGGAAAAATGGAGAATTTCAAAAAAGAAATCGAGGCGCTTCGCATGGAGCAGCACCTCGTTTTGGAGGTGGTGTCGGATCTGAATGCAAATACTGATGATCCATAGGGGAGATTCAACGTTGCTTCAACACTTCCCACTAACGTCTGAGGATGGACTATGAAAAATAAATGCGGAAACAACACCAGGAAATAGGAGTAACTACTTAAGATGTGGTTTTCTTAATACATTCAATTTGATTTATATGTTTCTCAACTCCTACATGTAGACCAATGTCATGAAGAATTTATTGGACCCTGGAGGCGTTATGAGAAATTTGCAACGTGTATTCGGTGACGCCATTATACAATTGTACAACATAAAAGGCGTCCAAGATAAAAACAGACTGGAAAACTTCGAAGGCTTCTTTTCTGCACTTATAGGTAGGTGCGCCCTACAAACATACAACCAAGTTGTACAATTCATTTCAA
>JBAMAW010001166.1:0-11218 GCA_037043295.1 Amiota minor
ATTGCATTCAATTTCTCTGCTATTGTGTTGTTTACCAGGTTCTTTATGTCATCTTTATTGGACGTGTTGTGGAGTAGAAAGTGGAGCTCGTGTTGCAGATTTCGCCGCAGCGTCAGCTTGTTCGTTACCTGTTATTCCTACATGGCCAGGTATCCACATCAGTCGAATTTTGTTGTGATGATTTATAATTAAGTCTCTTATAATGCTGACTTATATGGTCTGACTTTGAGCCGTCCGTAAAGATAAATTTCCATCTGGCGAATTTCTCACGGATGCCATTGAAAGCTACTCTGTATTCTGTGCTTGGCTTTTTTTTTTTTTTTTTTTTGGCCATTTGGAGCATTATTGAGTCAGCTTTAAGTAAATAGAAATCTGATAGTGCAAGGTCGGGGCTATACGATAGATGTGCAATCAATTCTCTATTCAGCTCCGATAATATTTGCCGCGTGAACAAAGATGTATGCGCTCGAGCGTTGTCATGGTGGAAAATTGCACCTTTACAATTGGCTAGCCCGGGGTGTCCCGGGGTTTCGTTTTAATTTTTTTGTCCAATTCGGATAGCTGACGACAGTACACAGTCGAATTGATGGTTTTATTCCGAGGCAGCAGCTCAAAATAAACGATACCTGCCCAATTCCACCAAACGGACAGCATAACTTTCCTCTGGAAAATACTTCGATCAATAGTTAATGCGGACTGGTTTATATCTAACTATGAAATTCACAAAGACCTTGGCGTAAATATGATTCAGGAAGAAATCATTAATGCTAGCAGGAGGTACCACAAAACATTAGAGCGACATACCAATCTAGAAATAACAGACCTTCCATCTAACGAATTGTCTAGACGTAGACGCTTAAAACGAAGCAGACCAGTCGATCTGACCTAACGGGTTACGGGTGGCTCTGAGAGGCATCTTGCGGTTGTTGGCCTGCCGCAAGTAGCTCTCAAAAATGAGGCCTAAGACACCAAGTAATCCAGACCATTATGCAAGAGACCATTCGAATATGTTCGATATTGTCCACTGCCTTTTCCCCTCTTATTGTTAAAAATGTACTTAGTGCTTTCTTTCATATTTAAGATATAAGATGTAGGAAAACAATAGTACATATCCAATCGGAAAAAAAAAAATCGGCCTTTGATGTGGTTAGAGACGGTTCTTGCTCCACGATCGTTTTCGGTTCACGTTATTGTACAGAATCCATTTTTTTTTTACCAGTAATAAGTCGCTTAATGGATCATTTGCGTTATGTTTGAGCAACGAATCGCAAACATTGATCCGCTTTGTGAGCGGAACCCAAATATTGAGCTTGTGTACGTATTCAAGTTTTTTAAGTTGTCTTTCCACTGTTGTACGTGATTCATTAAGCCTTTCTGCAATCTCTTGTGTTGAATAACGGCGGTTTTCACCAATCATTGCCTTGATTTGGTCGTCATCAGCCTCCAATGGCCGACCAGTACGTGCAGAATTTTTAAGCTTAAAATCACCGGAACACAATTTTGCAAATCAGCCCTGACATTGGCCTTCACTTATTGCATCTTTCCCGTATACGTCACACACTTGTGTTTCAGATTAGGTTTCATTAAAAAAGCAAAATATGCCGAAAATGCTCAAATTTACTTTTTAGCTGTCACTTTTACAAATGTTATCCAATATCGACCAATTTCTTATCGATATCAAGCCTTTAAAGTGACACCTATATGCGTAACTAGCTGACCCACACACTTTATTTTGCACTCGAAAAACTTTTGTGAATTTGCTAGTAAAGATGTCTCGCCCGATATAAAACAATATCAGATTTGAAGAATTATGGAGGACTTGGGCAATAAAAGATGATTTTTAATGTTAATATAATACCTAATCTACAACTCCCACTCACCAACCAACTCTCGTCGTGGAAGATTTCTCTGATAAGAATCGTCCACAACTTTTGTGTTTATCAGTGCTATCGCATCTCTTTCGTGTCTCGCGCTTTGTTTGGGCGCTTATTAACTTTGAATCTTTTCGGTAAACAAATTTAAATACAAAGAGGAAAACAAAAGCAACTAAAACCTCTCGGTGCAAGATAAAAATGCAATTGGGTGATCCTCCCGATCGGCAAAAGGCAAGCGGTACATTACTGCTTACACAGTCGCAAATATTAATATACAATAATAATAATAAAAATATCTTCAACTGAACCAAAATACTTGGTGATCTCTCGTACTAATCAAAACGATAAGTAATTTAAGCTATCACATTTTGCTATAAAGAAAATAATAGATTTTAACTGTGGCGGTGAGGTAGAGTCATTCAAAAAACTACGAAGTGGAGATCTTCTCATCAAAACCAAGAATGTTCTACAAGCAAACAGGCTTCTATATGACTCACTTCATCGAAAATATGCCAGTGACTGTCACTGAACATACAGCACTAAACTAAAGCAAGGGAGTTATGCACTCGAATGACTTGCGTGATGTATCGGAAGAAGAAGGCCAGAACGTAACCATGGTAAAGAAAATCATGAAAAAAATTGAAGGAAACCTGTTTGAAACAGGACTACACATTATAACTTTTGCTTCAACCACCCTTCCGGAGTACATCATGATCGGCTACAAGAGGACAAGCGTACGCCCCTACATCCCAACACCACTACGTTGCAACAATTGTTTCCGATATGGGCATACATCCAAAGTGTGCAAAAGTCAGAAAACGTGCACTAAGTGTGGGTCGCAACACCACGTAAACGAAGAAGAGAACGAAATGTGTACAAAAGACATCGGCTGTATCAATTGCGCTATTAATAAACTGCCAAGCAATTCCCACTCCTCAATCGACAAAAAGTGCACAATTTACATAAAGCAACAGGAAATTATTGCAATAAAAACCAACCTAAAAGTGGACCACAAGAGAGCATATGAAATATACAGCGAAAGACACCAACTTGGACATCAAACCTATGCCAACGCTACGAAGACACCCCAACTGGACACCAGCAGAAGCACAACAAAAACTATCAGCTCCACTCCCAACTCTACCATGAACTCCATCAACATCATCCACAACTCCACAGAGCGCACTATCACCAACTATGACGACCTTGACGATACGGCAGGAACAGCCCAACCTGGAAAGTCTTCGACAAATTAAAAGCTCAAAAGTACAAATACTCCCACTGTCAACTTCAAAGACAAATAAAAACTAAAGAAGTTGGAGACAACTCCGACTTCAGGGAACATTAAACATCTCTTCTAAATCCAAACACATTCCCCCCGCTGGCGGGCTTGGGAGCTTTTCACTGCAAAACCTCTTGCCCCTTAATATAATACAATGGAACATTCGTGGTTACACGAACAACTACAGTCAACTACTTATAAACATCAAAAAACATTCACCCCATATCATATCCTTACAAGAAATCCACCTACAACCATCCAACAACACCTTTCCAGTACCCATTAACTACACCATCCTTAAAAACACACCACAAAACAGTTTTGGCGGAGTAGCACTACTTATTCACAAATCAGTTCAGTCCAAAGAAATACGACTTAACAAGGTGATCGAGCAGTTGCTGCAGAAATAATTTCCGAAAACAAAGTTTTGCATATTTTCCATGTACATACCTCCTTATAAATAATTTAATACGAGAAACCTGGAAGACACAATAGACTCAAATAACAAAGCGATCGTCGTCAGAATAAAAAAGGCGACGTACACAAATATATTACACGGAATAAATTAATCCTTGTAAACAACAAATCACCCACATACTTAACTACACACAACATTTTCACCCACATAGACATCTCTTTTTGTTCACCCGAAATCCAACCCTTCACAATATGGAAACGGTTATACGAGTAAACGATACTATTCCCTTTGGCAATGAGGTGAATAAGGAGGCAGCAAACATAAATAAAATAATATTACAAAGCTCACACAGATCTATCCCAAAAACATCTATGCACCAACAACCACGTAATGTCCCATGGTGGAACAAAAGGCTAGAGGACTTGAAAAAAGACAAAAACAAAATGTGGAACAAATTAAAAAGAAGTATTACCCAAGAAAACATTATTAACTTTAGAAAAGCACACGCAATATTTAGACGTCAAAAACAAGCAAAAACAGCATCAACCTGGGAATTCACCTCACAAATAAACCCTAACACCCCTTCATCTAAAATGTGGTCAAATATTCGCGCCTTTTGTGGGCTTAACCCCATGAAGTTTGTTCATGCGATCTGGAACCCTTACTCAAATAGTATCAGCACAGACAACAATACAATTGCCAACACTTTCATCAAATTCTGGTCGGAAACATCCAATGACAGCAATTTCCCACAAACCTTCCTTTTACATAAAGCAAACTGTATAAACTTACCATTAGATTACACACCATGCGAAGCAGCTGATAAAATGGAACTAAATATTTGCGCAATTGAATTACTAAATTCTCTTAACTCCCTGAAAGGCCACTTTTGCAAAAAACGCCAATGTCACTGTGAAGTCATAGCAAATAATATCACCATTCCATCAGTTAGCTCAATCAAACTATTAAGTGTCACCGTTAACAAAAAATACAATTGGAATTAAAATGTCTGGCGAGTCCAACAGTAACACTGTGACCCTTATATCAGTCATGAAAGCCCTGATAATCTCAAAGATGGACTACGCTCTTATCTTATACGGCCACGCGCCGGTATCTACTCTAAACAAAGTAAAGGTAATAATAAACACTGCCCTTAGAACATCACTTGGAGCCTTTCCTACAACTCCAATCAAAAACCTCTTGTACGAAGCCAACCTTGCGCCCATAAAACAAAGACACACTTTCCTGAAATCTAAGCTCTACAAAATTCTTCTAAACTCAAACGACGCTCCTATCGGAAAGTATTTAAAGAAACAACTCCTAAGAAAACGTGGACACACCAATTCAATCTTAACTTACCTAACCGGAAAATGTAGAGACCTAAACATACCACTAGAACCATTAAAAACGGTAAAAGACAATAAATAACACCAATCCCACTATTTACCGATCCGCTTTCCGCAACATCCAAGAAACTATTTCAGGCAGGAGATTTATCAATACAGATGGATCTGCCAGCAGTAGTACCATCACATTCGCCATAACATCAGAAACTTCAATACTTAGATACGGGCTCCTTCCAACATACTTATCGGCCGAAATTATAGCCATTTATTGCACAGACTCCTCTCTCCGCCATGATCATTACCCTCACCTCATCAGAAAATTACTTTCCAATAACTACAATAAAATAAAACTAATGTGGGTCCCAGGTCTCATATATACCCAAAATTACAATAAAAAAAGATATTGACCACTTCTTCAAAAGAATCCTTCTACAGAGTCAAGGAGAATTATGGAATCTCACATCGAGCTGGTACCGTTCTCTTACCCCTTCCTTCCCACTATCACAACTTAAGAATTCGCAATTGACAAGATAAGACGAAATCAAATTAACTCGTATACGACTTGGACACACTAAGCTAACTCATGAACACTATTTAGACAAAGATATACCAAACCAATTCCAAATTTGCCAAGAACCACAAGCTACTAACATAGAACATATCCATTGAATATACAGGTGGTTAACCTGTCCCTCATTAAGTCATTCCAGAAAGGTAAAACTAAAAAATTGTAACCCGATCTCAATACTTTGTAATATTAATGTAATAAATGCACAAATATTAATAAAATTCTTAAAACATGCAAACATATATAACAAAATATAAAAATGAAAATCTAAGATATTATCAGTTAGTCATACTTATACTACACTCCTACTATTAAAACACTTTGTTCATATAGAAATAAGTATTCTATTATTATTATTATCTTATAACCTCTTACACTTTACTCCTAAGACAATTGTAAGTAGCCTAAGGCCCTAGCTGCCAGTGCTACCTCTCTCCTATTAGCTTTAAGTATTCTTAAGGTAAGTAATAATAAATAAAAAATCTACAACCAATTGTCCAATGTGCACTGTATCAATTCGTCTAATCGAGCTGATCAAGAATATATATACTTTATGTGGTATCTTTTGTCTCCTTCTGCCTGTTACAGACTTCATGTTAAACTTTTAATACTATTCACTCCCGTGAAAAGTATAAAAAAACTAGGATCGAACCTCTGATACGAAAGTCTCGTACGCATACTTCTGTATGAATGTATTCAAAAGAACATTTTTCGTATTCAATCTGAAATGATTCAATTTGATATTCGAATTCGTTGAAATGAATTCCAATGTCTGAATGTAGCTGAGAGAAAGTTCCATGTTCTCATTCAAAACAAGCGACACCGAATTGAATTGAATATACATTCGAATGTTATTTTGTATTATGTTGTTCGTTGGTGGGCAAACACAACTTCATCCCCGACTATATTTTACAAAAACAAATGCACACAAATTCCTCACACAAAATACAGTTGTTCTCTCCGGCTACATTTCACAACAAACAATTCGAAGAATTTGTGTGCAATCGTTGTAAGTGGCGATCGTTTGCTATGGCAACGCTCTTTCATATGTATTATAAATTCATTCTGTTTGTGTGTTGTTCCAAAGAATTGAGTACGACATTCAATCGTACTCAGTTATGCTAATGCGTTCGTACAGAAGTCTACTGTGCATACCGAACCGACGGCTTAGTACGATCGGCCAACGACTACAATTGAGTGAAGTGGGTTTAGAAGCGACAAAATGTTGTGATGGTTTTTTGCATGGTTTATTAGCAAATTTGTTACAAAAAGCATATTTTAAATTTATAAATTAAATAATATTTTCTTGGTCAATTTTGACGAAATAAAGTCTATGCCGTACTATATACTATATACTATATATATATATATACTATATACTTAAACAACACGGGAATTAACTATTATTATATGCTTAGATATGTTCTTCCTTCTCTCATTTTTGAGACTAAAGCCATCTATTGGAAAAAGCCGACAAGACTTTTGCACACACCCAATAATTGAAATTTCAATCACGATACAATAAGGTACCAGATATTTACAATATGAACAGTGATCATATCGTCTACACTACCAATATTCTAATATATAAATTAATTTGAAATCCATTGGGAGGGAGGGAAGTAAAACCTCACAATGTATCATACATACAAGTATGTGCATATAATCTTGATTACCCATTATAATTGAATATTTATTGGTGCATGATATAAAATTTGGGGAAAATATATCCTGAAACGATTATTCATTTAACAGGTTTTGGTTATGTGCCGCAGACGCCATGGCTCCAGCGTGGAACTATACGCGAAAATATTGTTTGGGGGGCTAGATTTGATGAACAGTGGTACAAAAGAGTTCTACACGCTTGTGCGCTAATTAAAGATATCGAAGCGCTTGGTGGCGATCTTGTTGGCGTAGGTGAAAATGGACGAACATTATCTGGTGGACAAAGAGCACGTGTAACATTGGCACGGGCGGTTTATCAACAAGATAAAAAAAGTAAGTTTCGACCATAGATAATTTAACCTAGTAAACATACACAGGTCTCTCGCACAGTAAACGAGGCTTTTTCCAAAACAACAAATATTTTTTTCAGAAATCATCTTTTTTCAAATGATGCATCGATTCAACATTTTGCACGATCAATTAGCATGTCGAATGAATTTGTAAACCGTTCTGTGTGGGTGTCCTTCAGAATCGCGGTCGAAGCCTTTTGTATAGAGTCAATATCGGCATAGCGCTTTTCTTTCAGTGCCAAATGTAGTTATCCGAAGATGTAGAAGTCGCAAGGTGCCAAATCAGGAATATATGATTGATTGGTTGATGGTCAAAATGTCATATTTGGTCATAAATTCAGTGATAAGTGTCGAACGATGAGCCGGCGCATTATCGTGTAAACGGCGCCAACTACCACTTTCACGGTATTGCGGCTTCACGCGACATTATACCAAGATAATACGGCTCTTTGTGGATTATTTCCTCGGAATCGTAGAAACAAATCAAATGTGTTTTGACTTTTGACTTCTCGAGACGGCTTTCCTCTGATCTGGTTTACTTGGGTGCACCATTCGGCACTTTGAGTTTTTTTTTCGGGGTCATATTGAAAACACCACGTCTTATCACCAGTAACAATGGGATCTTTTTTGACTTTTTAATCAAGTCTGTGCAATGTTGAATTCGCTCTTTGTTTGAAGTTCATTTTTCGGCACACTGTCACTTATAAAGCAATAACTCGGCTTCTAATTGTCCGTAGGTTATGAAATTTTGACAGAACTTCATTGAAGGATATACCTTTCCAACTCGTACTCCTGCCAAAAGGTAACGTCAAAAAAGTTTCTTTTACTTTGCGATAGACCTTGTATAAAATTCTCTTAAGTCATATTTAAAATATATTAATTATATATAACAGTAGATACACACACGCACATGTTTAACTAGTGTGTCACATCTAAAAAAAGGGCATTTCGAGAAAAACTCGTTTAAAGTTTTCAATTTACTAACAATTGAGTTGTGACACTAGTTAAACGTGTTCGACATGTACATAAGTATGTTCATAAGGAGGTATATATTTGTACGTTCTTTATGTTTTGCGAAGGAAGAAGTGAATGTGAGTTTGTTATCTTCACATTGGAAACATTCGAAATGAAACAATGGGTATAGCTTGAAAGATTGGTAATACAATTCGCTTATTTACTTCACGACTGTCTTAAAAAACAAACAAAAAAAATTTTTGAGTTCATGCTGCATGATTATTTATATTTTCTAAAAATTTCATCATCCTATGTTTTGTGGACAGAGCGTAAGAAGGGAATATACTGTTATAGCATTTCTAACGTCCCGACTTTTTGAAGTGAAACTTCTTTAGCGGCGTTGGGCAAAAATTTATACTAAAAATTTGGGTTGAAAAATACAAATCGTTACGAATTTGGTGGCTCTGTATCTCATGAACCGCACTAGGTAGAGACTTCAAATTTTCACGGAATGCGTATTTCTGTTAGCATATCCCCATCATATAATGAAATTTTTGGAAAATTCACCGGAAATGTCTCAATAAAGAGATTACAATCATACAACAACAACATGCAGCTTGTATGTTATAAAAATGTGTATAGCAACGACGTGCTACGACGTGTGTGTGCAAACACAAGTGAAGAGAACGAGAAACACAGAAGCTCGTAGTTGATCAAATTTTTGGCCAAGAGAGGGCAGACGGCAAACGTTAACTCATTGTTTAACACAACAACAACAATTATACACGCCAAAGACCCCAAAAGCAATATACAGACGGACAGACAGACAGAATAACAGATTGACATACAATCGTGCCATGACCCTTCCTCGTTGTGAGAGTCCACAAGCAAAATGAAGTTGTACAATTAATCGCATAATGTGTGGTCGGCATTACAAACTTCTTGACAAACATAATATTGTATGTTATTATTTATTTACTAGTTATCCCGTCGTGCGTTGCTATGCCCTCGCTCAAAAAAGATAAGAGAGCATATACGTATGGAAACATTTTCATTGATGAAGATCAAGGGGATATGTGGGCCAAAAAAATGGGCAAATGCGATTCAGACTCTTACACGGAGGGTTCCGTACCAGTGGTCTGATCAAACTGAAATTTCTACAATATTAGTTTCTGATGTACAGCCACCAACCAAAAAATTTGAAGATCCTGGGGTTACTGAATCGTATAACTGGTGTACAAACCAAAATGTATTCCGTACGTATATGCTAACTCTGATCTTGTTTGAGCGAAGGGTCAGTAGTCAACGCACGAAACGGGAGTGGACGTAGTGATTAAATCGAGAGCATACAGTGCTACGTTCGTCAAGAAGTGGGATTGATCACGCCGATCCAAACACATTATGCGCGTGTGCCATCGTACAACTTGATTTTGCTTGTGAGACTTCTTCACAACGAGGACAGGGTCATGGCACGATCGTATGTCAAAGCCTGTCAGTCTGGCTGTCTGTCCGTCTGTATATTGCTTTTGGGGTCTTTGGCGTGTTTAATTGTTGTTGTTGTGTTAAACAATGAGTTAACGTTTGCCGTCTGCCCTCTCTTGGCCAAAAATTTGATCAACTACGAGCTTCTGTGTTTCTCGTTCTCTTCACTTGTGTTTGCACACACACGTCGTAGCACGTCGTTGCTATACACATTTTTATAACATACAAGCTGCATGTTGTTGTTGTATGATTGTAATCTCTTTATTGAGACATTTCCGGTGAATTTTCCAAAAATTTCATTATATGATGGGGATATGCTAACAGAAATACGCATTCCGTGAAAATTTGAAGTCTCTACCTAGTGCGGTTCATGAGATACAGAGCCACCAAATTCGTAACGATTTGTATTTTTCAACCCAAATTTTTAGTATAAATTTTTGCCCAACGCCGCTAAAGAAGTTTCACTTCAAAAAGTCGGGACGTTAGAAATGCTATAACAGTATATTCCCTTCTTACGCTCTGTCCACAAAACATAGGATGATGAAATTTTTAGAAAATATAAATAATCATGCAGCATGAACTCAAAAATTTTTTTTGTTTGTTTTTTAAGACAGTCGTGAAGTAAATAAGCGAATTGTATTACCAATCTTTCAAGCTATACCCATTGTTTCATTTCGAATGTTTCCAATGTGAAGATAACAAACTCACATTCACTTCTTCCTTCGCAAAACATAAAGAACGTACAAATATATACCTCCTTATGAACATACTTATGTACATGTCGAACACGTTTAACTAGTGTCACAACTCAATTGTTAGTAAATTGAAAACTTTAAACGAGTTTTTCTCGAAATGCCCTTTTTTTAGATGTGACACACTAGTTAAACATGTGCGTGTGTGTATCTACTGTTATATATAATTAATATATTTTAAATATGACTTAAGAGAATTTTATACAAGGTCTATCGCAAAGTAAAAGAAACTTTTTTGACGTTACCTTTTGGCAGGAGTACGAGTTGGAAAGGTATATCCTTTGCTGACATTTTGTCAAAATTTCATGTTCAAGGGACAATTAGAAGCCGAGTTATTGCTTTATAAGTGACAGTGTATTTATAGCAGCGGTAGAAAAATTAACTTCAAACAAAGAGCGAATTCAACATTGCACAGACTTGATTAAAAAGTCAAAAAAGATCCCATTGTTACTGGTGATAAGACGTGGTGTTTTCAATATGACCCCGAAAAAAAAACTCAAAGTGCCGAATGGTGCACCCAAGTAAAC